>JACEIK010000398.1:147008-233284 GCA_018107945.1 Datura stramonium | reverse complement strand
CCTGCTGCTAAATACCTCGGTATCTGAGGTTAATTTGAGTTTGGACCGCGTTTGACGGCGTAATCGAAAGGAAATTATCAATACTTTACGTCTTCCCCCTATTCTCTCTCGCGGTTTCTGGAAATTATAATGTATTAATCAAATAAACCGAAGTTGGAGGCTTTATATACTTGAGCCTAGACAGGGCCAATGTGTCACGGAGCCAACACGGAGGCTCCCTCTCCGTGACACGTTGCCATTGCGGAGGGGCTCTGCCCCGACTCCTTCCGCGACGGTTCGATAGGTTTCTCGTCCGGTCTTTTCCCGCGCCTTTTTCTAGCATGTATGGCTTTCAAATACTCTTAACCAACACGCGAATAGGCCATCTATGTGTTGGAAATTTTACGGGATGTAACAATTTTTAGAGGGCATGATGTGACCGCAAACAAATTCTAGCCATAACTTGACCTCAAATTTTAGGTCGTGCCTTGAGATTTCACCATCCATGGAGGCCCATAAGGGCTGACCATTGGCGATGATGCAAGCTACCCAACTGAACTGATCTTCTTTGGCGGCCACTCTTGCTGCATACTTTGTTCCTAAATCGATTTCATCCTCCCAAAATTTGGCATTTATGGCTTCCAAATTAATGTCAACCTCTACACCTCGAACCTTGACTGAGAGTAGGCAATGGAACTCATCGATCTTCCCCTTGTGTTTCATTACTTCTTGTTGTGCCTGGTAAGATACATAGAATTTCGGTACAAGGTTGGTGTAGTAGTTTAGGAGAGGCTAAAAAACATGTGCCATTTTCTATTGTTGAATTGTGCAATGATGTTTGGGATGTCATTCCCCAACCTAACTAGGTCAAGGCATTTCTCAGTGGTGATTAATCTCTCGGCACATATGAAATAATGTTCCTTCATGTCAGGAACACAATATATGATGGCATCCGAGGTGTTAGTGGTGGCTAGAGTTGCTTTGGCTTTCCCTTTGCCTTTACTCTTGGAAGTGGAAGGTGCCTTTCCCTTGCCGTATTGCCTAGATGAGGTCATGATTTTGCAAAATACTGTTAGTGTCAACACAAAAAAACTTATTTTTCTCCTTTTGATAATTGAAATTGAAAAGCAAGAACTAATGCTAAGCTAAGAAAAGGAAATAACAAAATTGGATGCCAAACAATATGAAGACTTCAAATAAATAGCTAGCAACACCTGCGTTGCACTGGTGTTTCGTAGGTAGGGACCCGTGATTCGCCGGTGTATCGCAGGTATGCAGCAGAAAACTATGCCAAACAGAATTTCTCCCACGCTGAACCTGCATTTCTCCAGTCCTGACCAGCGACTCGCCGGTGAAAGTAGGTGATAGGCAGTGGGTTGAAGCCTCAACCTATACTTGCATCCCAGCCTGTGTTTCGCAGGGCCTGACCTGTGACTCGCAAGTGAATGGAAGTGTTCAGTATCAAGTGCCCCAACCCAACAAACAATAATACCTCAAGTTCATCCCTTACTCAACTCACTCACACATCATGATTTACCCAGTTCAAGCAGCATCACTAAAGAACAAAAATGATGATTTATCCTTAAGAAAGACGTCAACCTATCTATCATCGGGAAAATCATACATTTCAATCGCACGAGGTTACTAGACTTCACCCCCAACTATTATAGCAAAACATGAGGCATACGTAGGAAATAGAACATTATCACCAGTAATCCTACGCACATGTTGCAATTTCGAATCCCCTACCTTATCCACAACAACAGAAAAAGATACTTAAAGAATAAAAAACACAAGATGGGCAATGGGGAATACGGGTCAAGAAAATTATTAACTAAGCATGCTTTCTTTTTCACTAACATTCTCGAAGAGCAAGAAAAATAAGAACAATCAGCACATATATCGAGTAAAAAGAGAGAAGAGCAAAGAGATTGAGAACTTGATATCTTGATCGACAATGGCCAACCCAAAAATAAGAATTTCTTTTGCTTTAGTGAGAATTTATTGAGAGATGGTGAGATGAAGAGAATGGTGAAGGGGGTTTTATAGGAGGAAGCTAGTGAAAGTGATTAATGGGTTGAAAAGTTCGATTTAGTGGGAGTTAATAGGGGAAGATGGAAGTGTGTAATGATGGGTAGTTAGGATCATGGGGAGGGTGATAAGGTGAAGAAAAAGAGTTTTTTTGGAAGTTGAAAAGAAATCCCACCAGATTGGGGAGACCATGGGTCGGGTCAGTCAATATTTCAAATGATAAACTTACCTAAGTCTGCGCTGGACTTGCGGCGGCAAGTGAGTACCTGCGTTTCATAGTTCCAAGCACCGGTAACCTCCTTCTTGCCCAGATTAGTGCCTATGGGCTGTTCTTGACTCGCAGGTGGCTTAGTCCACCTTCCATTTTTTAGATTTTCTTCTAGGTGTTCTGTTTTAGTCGGGCTCCACACCTGCATTTCACGTGTTGGCACCTGTGTTTTGTAGGTGAGGCTTCAGAGTCCTTCTTTTCTTCCAACTTTCTAGACTCTTCTTGCGCTTGAGCACCTGTGTTTCGCAGGTCTTAGGCAGTGCTTGCCTTGTTCTTCCTTCACTTGGTTCCTCATCCAATCAACCTTTAAAATAAAAACAACAAAAATCCATCAAAGTACCAAGAATGAGAACACTTGGGTTGCCTCGCAAGAAACGCCTTATTTATCATCGTGGAATGGCAGATACCTCTTCAATCGTCAATTCTCCGGAGGTTCATCCTCCGAATATACTTCAATCTTACCATTTTTGTCTTGCTCCTCTTCATTGAGGACCGCTATCACTTTGCATTCATCCGGGAGTTTTGTGGGTTGACATACATTGAAGGTGACTTCCTCACCTCCCACTCTAAGCTTTAGCTCTCCTAGATCCACATCCACCAATGCTTTACCCGTGGCTAGCAATGGTCACCCAAAAATGATGGGCACCTCCACATCTATGTCACAATCGAAACGACAAAGTCGGCTAGAAGGATAAATTTGTCCACTCGGACCAAGACATCTTCTAACACTCTCACAAGTCTCTTGATAGACGGATCCGCCATCAATAGTCTCATTGTAGTAGGCTTGAGATTCCCCAAACCTAACTTTTTGAAAATGACAAGAGGCATCAAATTTATGCTTGCAGCGAGGTCACATAAAACCTTTTTGAAAATGCACAGTCCAATGGTGTAAGGGATGGTAAAAGCTTCGGGGTCCTCTCTCTTTGGAGCATGATTACTCGCCATGTGCGTCACCTTCTCTGTGCCCGCATCCATGATCTTTTTCTTTTTTAACAATTCCTTCATGAATTTTGCATAGCCTGACATCTGAAGCAATGCATCTACCAGCGGTATGTTTATGGACAACTTGCTAAACATCTCAATGAATTTCTTGAATTGGTTGTCCTCTTTATTCTTCTCTAAACGCTTTAAGGGTAAGGAGGCAAGATTCTAGTCTCCTAGCCTTGTGCATTTGAGGCCTCCTTACCCTTTTTCTCATCATCAACATACTTGGGAGCAACAACTACTCCTTCCTCTTCAAATAGCTCTTCATTATCAACAATAATTGGTGCTTTTGGCACCATATCTTTCACTCCATCATTTGTGATTGGATCACCAGCTTGTTTGGTCTTCACACCCGCATCAACCAAGATTTTCCCACTCCAAGTAACAATTGCAATGCAATGGATATCCTTCTTCAGATTTGGTATGGTGTCACTAGGAAGTGTGACCTTCATTCAGGAATTCATTTGGGATGACATGTGGTTCATTTAAGCTTCAAAATGTTTGATAGAAGCCAAATGAGAACTCACTGTTTGGGCAAGGTCAGAAACCTCTCTTTTAAGCTCTTTTAACCCACTATCTATAGACTCAATCTTCTTTAGAACTCTAGCCAACATTTCTTGTATCTTGGAGTCTCCAACATCGCTCACTCAGGGTTGCACTTGGGATGCCTCAACCTTCGAAGGGGGAACATATGGGTTTTGACTTTTGTGGTAACGTTCCCCTTCACGGTTTCCCCATCTTTCGTTCCTATCATTCCACCCTTGACTCTCCCGATTCTCCAACCTAGATTCTCGTTATGAGGACGCCAAAGTCCTTAGTTGGCACCTTGATATCCCAGACGAGAACCCCCCACTTGGCCAGCCATATATTGACATTCTTATTCGTATCATGGAGGTGAAGCCTCCCCTACATATTGCATATTGCCTTGGGTTCCAACTGCATTTACACTCTTGGCACCAGCTCTCATCACATGGTTTGTAATTAACTCAAGATGGGTCATTATTTTGGCTAAGGTCTCATCCCTTTCTTCATCTTATTTTCTCATCTCTGCAATCATAAGGCTGGAACTAGCACCACTTGAGGGCACCTCGGTGTCCCTAGTGTGCCATGCTCACTTTGTCTTGGTCATCCGGTCTAAAAGAGCTTCGGCCAACCCATATGTTTGGTCCATCAAGGACCCACCAGCGAGATTATTAGCCACCATGGAAAGGGCCATTTGGGCCTGAAACAGTCACAAAAGAGGTCCCAACATACCTACGGTGGCACGTAGTTTATGAGATCCAAGGCCTAACCTGAGCCCCGAACCTACTCGACTTCGATACTACTCCCAAAACATATATAGTGCTCATAGTATAACATGCATGGATTCATGGGCTAGTTAAATCATGATAATCATAAACATGCTTGTACATACGTGAACTAGCCATGAAACAAGGCCCATGAGTCGGCCAAAACATAATTCGTAAATCATAAAGTTCATACATACTTGTAGATCATGCATATAGCTTGAAATTCATAAAATCATGATGGGTAATTGATTAAATCAACATTTAAATCATAATTCATGCTGGGCTCGTAAATATCATTAATGAAAAAGTAGATCATAAATCGATTCATCATGGGTTATGCATAATTTGGCTAAATTTCAAAGGAATTCAATAATCGATAACATATTAACTAATTTAATTTACAAAATCTAATCAAAACACCATAGAACACGATAAAGTTCAAAAATCAATATCTCCCCCTTAGGCACTTCCAGGGTATTGCAATATCTCCCCCTTGGGAACATTCATCCTCTAATGTAAGAAACAAGCAGGAATAGAAACATGCAATTATCATATACAAATACTAATCATTTAAATCGAAAACTGACAGAATGACTACCTCTGGAAAGAACTACATAGCTAAACCAAATTCGACATCACATACATCTACCATAACATAAATCAGACTTGTGCACATGAACTGAACATGGAAACTGATTAGAGAATTAGGGCAAAAACTGATACCTCAAACTGAAACTGAGCCAGTAAGGAACAGGTGAGGGTATTTAGCCATCATATCCGCTTCGGCTTCCCACATAGCTCCCTCGACATGCTGATTTCTCCATAACACCTTTACTGAAGCTACTTCTTTGTTCCTCAGCCCCCGAACTTGATGGTCCAATATTTCCACAAGAACTTCTTCATATCTGAGGCTGTCTTTTACACTAACGCTGTCCACCAGAACTACTAAGGCTGGGTCTGCCAAGCATTTCTTCAAGAGCGATACATGAAAGATGGGATGAACTGAAGATAACTCTGATGGCAAGTCCAACTCATACACTACTTAACCAACTCTTCTCATAACTTGGTAGGGACCAACATAGCGGGGGCTGAGTTTTCCTTTCTTTCCAAACCGCATGACTCCCTTCATGGGAGACACCTTTAGAAATACCCAATCGTCCAGCTCAAACTTCCAACTCTCTCCTCCTCACATCAGCAAATGACTTTTGACGACTCTGAGCGATTTTTAGCCTGTCCCTTATCAACTGAACCTTCACCATAGCCTCATAAATTGAATCTGGCCCTATCATAGCTGTCTCACCAACCTCAAACCATCCGATGGGAGATCTACATCCTCACCCATAGAGAGCCTTGAACGGTGCCATTTGGATACTGGAGTGATAGCTGTTATTGTAAGCAAACTTGATCAGGGGAAAGTGATCATCCCAACTACCTTTAAAGTCCATCACACAAGCTCTCAACATGTTCTCTAGAATCTAGATTGTTCACTCTGCCTGACCATCCGTTTGTAGATGAAATGTTGTGCTGAGTTTAACCTGAGTCTCAAGCCCCTTTTGAAAAGACCGCCAGAACTAGGAGGTAAACTAAGCACCTTGGTCCGAAATAATAGACAAGGGCACTCCATCTAACCGAACAAACTCCGGAATATACAGTTTGGAATAATCATCCACTGAATCTGTGGTTTTTATCGGTAGGAAATGCGCCGCCTTGGTCAACCTTTCTACCACCACCCAAATGGAATCATATTGTCGGCGAGTACGGGTTAGTCCTGTTATAAAATCCATGTTAATCTTCTCCCTCTTCCAAGTAGGAATGCTAATATCTTGAAGTACTCCTCCCGGCCTTTGATGTTCAACCTTTACTTGTTGACAATTTGGACATCTAGCTACAAACTCCGCAATATCCTTCTTCATGCCATCCCACCAATAGATTTCTCGTAAATCACAATATATCTTCGTGGATCCCGGGTGGATAGAATATCTGGTACCATGTGCCTCATGAAATATCCGGCCCCTCAAATCCTCAACGTCCGAAACATACTGGTACCGTAGCACACTATCTCCCCTTTGGGAGAAAACCTCCACCTTTTGACTCTGCACAACTTCCTTTAATTTCCTCAAAATAGGGTCCTCATCTTGCCTAGATTTCACATCAACAACTAAGGACGATTCTGGTCCATTCTAAACCACAAAACCACCATCGATTGAGTCGACCAACCTCACTCCCAACCTTGCAAGCTGATGTGTTGTGGATTTACAACACTATCGATGCTCAAAACTAAGAAAATAGCATAGACTTAGGTGTGTTTATGTGAATATAAGGCGCTTTTCCTTTGGTTGCAGGATAAATTAGTGTTGAATCTGAAAATTGCAAAAGAAATCCTGAAAGTTGCAAAATATGCTTAGATTGCAGAACAAAGTACAAGCCATAGGAAGGACCTACGAGTCGTACTGATGGTCGTGAAAAGCTGCAAACGGCTAAGTTGAAAAGATGCAATGTATGAGCCGCAGTACAGGTCGTACCAAGATGGTACGAGTCGTGGTGATGAGACCGTGACAAGATCTAGAAAATTTGCATAAGGTGCTGACTCCTGCTATAGAAAGATAATACGACCCGTGAGAAGAAGGTAAGAGTCGTACCATGACAGTCGTGATGAATTTCAGAAGAATTCCAAAGTTTTAGAATCAAACCACGGGAGCTCAGTACGGGTTGTATGATGGAGGTACGAATCATACCAGGATCCAACTCTTAGCAAAATTCAGCCAACAATGCAAGGTACGACAGGAAGCTACGGGTCGTAGGAAGCTGCTACGGATCGTGACATGGCCCGTGATGACTGCGGCACCAGATATGGAAATTCATCAAGTTAGCCTAGGAAAAGGATACAATGTCTGTATAAATACGTTTTATGTTTTAGTTTTCTGTAGAAAGACGTAGACAAGTAAGAAAGACACGAAAAGACAAGGAGAGAATAGATTTATAGGGGAATTAAGTTGATTCAACTTGTGATCAACCTTTTCTTGAATTTATCTTGTTCTTGCTACTTGTTCTTCAATATTTTGCTGATTAATTAAAGGAAGTATTTTTATCATTCATTCTTGTAAATATTGATTTATGTCCTTAATCATGAATACAATTAACAACCTTACAACTATGAGAGGCTAAAACCTTCATAGCTAAGGTTGTGGGAACCATGGTGGATTAACAAGCTAGGGTTACACAAAGTGAGTTTAAAACCAATAGGAACACTTATATTGTATTCTCTTCATGCTTAAAAGTTTCTTAACGGTGCGCAATGTTAGGAAGTGCCCGAATTCTTTACTTTCTTTGGTCGAAGAGGTAGAGATTAGGAAAAGAGAATTACAACAGAGCCTTGATTTTGACAATCATTGTATTAACTTGAGTTGTGGTCGCAGGATAGTTAAATTTGAAACTTAGTGATAACGGATAGTTTGAAACCACTCATGAGACTTGGTCGAGTGATTGAGTATAGTCATTCAATAGGGACTAGTCGGTCGTTTGAATGAACCTAAGTTATCAGTTCTGTAAGTAAGTATTAGTGATAATCATGAGTGTACACCCAAAACAGCTATGAACCCATGGGAACACAAACCCTAGTTATCCTTTAATATTGATTCAACATCATAATTTTGATACATATTTTTATTATTGATTTATTTTAGAATCCCCCTATTTTGAAGTAACTACCTTACAAGTTCAGTTACCGGCTATAATCCTGTTCTCCTTATTCCCTGTGGGATCGACCCCAACCTCTAGTTGGGTTCTTTATTGACAACGTCTGCTTCTCACTTCAGTAAGAGGTGTGGTTTGAAAGTTATAAAAAAGTGTCATCGTTGCTAGGGAATACGGATAAAACTAGGTTATTAGCTTGTAACCTTTGTGGTAGTTATTTCCTTAATTACGTTTATTTTTATTTTTGATACCCATAGGCCGTTTTCCGTTGAATGCCAAGCACTCGAAGTGGAGGAGATCCCCTTGTTCCACTAAATATAGAAATTGAAAGAGCACTACATAGAATGGAGAACCACAAGCAAAGAGAAGCCCGCGTAGCTGAAGAAGCTAGGAAAGCTGCACTACAGCATGCGGAAGATGAAAGAGATGAAGTGGTAAATGCTGGTCGACAAGGGAGGGGAAATAAAGCTCATAGATTTTCCCCTCATTTATTTAATGATGATGATGACCCGGACATTAATGAAGTTAGGTCGACTGGAGCAATTGTGCCACCACCACTGTCCGCTGGGGCCAAATTCGACATTACAAGCACCATGATTTAGTTGCTAACTATGAAAGGGGTTTTTAGTGGTCACGCAACAGATGACGCCAACCTGCACTTGATGAGCTTTGTAGGAATATGAAAAGCGTACAGGTTGCCTGGAGTAAGCCAAGATGCAATACGACTCAGACTCTTCCCTTTTTCTCTATCAGGGGAACCTACTTTATGGTTATCGGAGTTACCCAACGACTCTTTAACCAACTGGAGGGAGCTTAAACATTCCTTTTTGGAAATATTCTTTCCCCCCATCTAGGATGTTGCAACTAAAAGATGAGATATATAATTTTTGACAAATTAAAACCGAGGCACTTCATGAAACTTGGTTGAGATTCAAAAAGAAGTTGACTAAGTTCCCCAACCATAGAATCCCCGATGATAGTTTATTGGAAATATTTTACAGGTCTCTCAACAATAGCACCAAGGCTGTAGCAGACACGGTAGCTGGAGGAGGATTGATGAGTCACACTTGGGAGCTAGCTGCAACCATTCTTGACAGGGTGACTAAGAAAAACAGGGCTTGACATAAAAGAGGGAGGCTGATGCAGTGGCAGACACATATGTTGTTGGTTTGACTGCAAACCAATGAAGAAAATAAGAAGAGCACGACCAGGAGTTGACTCATATGCGCACATCACTGGACTTGCTGACAGAGCATATTATGGGCGTCGGAGCCAAACAGGTCAATGCAGTGGGTACTCAAGGAAAGGAGCAAGGAGCTGATCACTATAATTCTGAGGAGGAGGAAAACTTCTCGGATAGCCAGGTGGCGGGTTTTCGATCCAACGCCCAAGCGTCTGGACAAGAAAATTGGCGCAAAGGTTCTGGAAATCAAGGTCGGAACCAGTATAGAGACAACTATAATAGAAACGGGTTCAGAGACAAGAGCCGAGTCATGAGCGCGAAGGAGATTGGAGGAGAAATGATGGATATCGAAATGATTAGGACGGATTCTATGTGCCTCCCAATGAACGAGAAGGGGAGGCTAGGCAATCAAAGTTGGAAAGAATGATGGCCGAGATGTTGAAAAAGGTAAGGTCCACTGATGATCAACTGAAGGAGATCCGAGGTGACTTGTCAAGTATAGGTCAGAAAGTGGAATCTCATGCTACCGCCATCAAGAAAATTGAAAACCAACTTGGGAAACTGTCAGCATCAATGAACCTAAGACAAAAGGGTACACTACCTAGAAACACTGTCCAAAATCCGAAAAACGATGCACATTGTATGGAATTGATGACTTAGAGTGGTAAAACCACAGTTGATCCCCTGTTTCTAGTTAAAGTTGAATGGAAGAAGGAGAGCATAATGGAGGATGATGATACAAGTGCTGAGAAAGAGACTAGTGAGTTGCAAGAGGCCCCGAGAGGTGAGAAGGAACCTGACATGGATCAAGTGGCAACGCAAGTGAAAAAAGCTATCCCACGACCACCACCACCATTCCCCCAAAGGATGAAGAAAAAGGTGGAGAATGGTAAGTTCCAGAAATTCCTTTCAATGCTTGAGCAACTGTCTATGAATATACCATTAGTTGAAGCATTGGAGCAGATGCCATGATATGCAAAGTTTATGAAGGACTTGGTGACGAAGAAGAGATTTGTGATCTATGAGCCTATTGACAATGTGCATCACTGTAGTGCCATAGCTACAAGGGTCTTAGCACAGAAAAAGGAGGACCCAACTGCCTTCACTATGCCATGTATGATTGGCAATGTCTAGTTTACAAGGGCACTCTGTGATCTGGGAGCTAGGATTAATTTGATGCCCTTGGCTATATTCAATAAATTAGGATTGGGGGCCCCCACACTGACCAACATGCGGCTACTGATGGCCGACAGAATAATTAAGAAGACGGTGGGCATCCTGATCGATATGCTTGTCAAGGTAGATAAATTTATATTCCCAACAGACTCCATGATTTTGGATTGAGAGGTTGATTATGAGATCCCCATCATTTTAGGGCGACCATTCCTTGCAACTGGAAGAGCTTTAGTAGATGTGGAAGCTAGCCTATTGAAGTTTAGGCTGGATAAAGAAGAGGTCACATTCAACATCTGCAAGATAATGAAGCAACCCAAGGAATTTAGTGTGATCTCAACACTGGAGGATGAGTATGAATCACTTGACGAATTTTGAGTAGTCAAGAGATTTGCTTCGTGCTGCGACGTTAAATCAGGCGCTTCTTGGGAGGAAATCCAAGTGGTAGATTGGTGAAGTCTGAGTAACCAGGCTACCTCCGTCGTGCCGCGACGTTAAATCAAACACTTCTTGGGAGGCAACCCAAGTTATTGAACTAATGTGTGCTCAATCTGCAGGAAAAATTAAAAATAGGAGGCTGAAACATCAGCTGCTATGGCTCTCAGTACGACTCTTGAGGAGAT
The DNA here is from genome assembly GCA_018107945.1 of Datura stramonium. Lineage (NCBI taxonomy): Eukaryota > Viridiplantae > Streptophyta > Magnoliopsida > Solanales > Solanaceae > Datura > Datura stramonium. The sequence continues at coordinate 222,061 of JACEIK010000398.1, read as the reverse complement.
CGTATGAGCCATAGCAACAGCCGTGGTGAGGTTTAGAAAAAAATAATCCCAATATCTAACCTACAATTCACCCTATGAACCGTACCCTGAGGGTACAAGTCGTAGGATGGTATTTGTGGGTCGCCAGGTAAGTTTTCGTTAACAGGTTGCATACGAGTCCAAGGGACGAGCTGTAGGTTCTTTCTACAACTTGTGGTACGAGTCGTGATAGGTTAAAATTGGCATTAATACCCGACTCAGCCCAAATTTTTTTAAATTTTCCCTTACCTATTTAAACCCCATGAACCCCTTCTCCCACACTCAAGCATTCAAACACATGACTCAACCTCACTTTCCCCCCTACCTGTAACTCAACAACGCCGAAAGTTCAAGCAAAATTATTGCTCGACTCAAGCTTAGAAAACCCCACACTGTCATTTACCATTGATGAAGCATCAATCTAGTAAGTGTGTTGTGTTAAACTTTGTTAAGAGTCACATATTGAGATTGTAGGTGTCAACGCCCCTGTGAGTCAGTCACTAGGCTTTAAGATTTGATTTTGAAAGTAGATCAGGGTTTTGTTACTGTGCTTCTTCAACTAAAGGGATGCTAGATTCTATATGAATAGAGGTTTTGAAACTTAGTGAGTTACGGGTAGTAGGTTTAAAAGGGGAGGATTGGGCTTCGGGTAAATTGAGTCATTGATGTGCCTAGACCTGGGGGGAAATCTGAGTACCCTAAAAAATTGAAAAAGAATCCTTGCAAACTTAGAAAAGAAAAATTGAAGTGGTATAAGGCACAATACAGATCGTAGGTTGCCACTACGAGTCGTACTGAGAACTCGTGCTACCAAACTGAACATAGTTGCATGAAAATGTCCTTCTTACGACCCATGGAATTGACCTACGGGTCGTACCATGAGTCATGGAAAACTTCAGAAAATAGCAATGCTAGGCTTCATCAGTCGACTCGTAGTAAGGATCATACCTTTATGGTACGAGTCGTACTGATAAATGTTGCAACTTTGGGGCTTCTCACGAGTCGTACGTCCATGGTACGACCAGTAGTTAGGACCTGTGATGAAATTCAGAATATATCCTTTCTAATTCTTCTTTTTCAAAAACGAAATGGTAATTTCTTTCTCTATAGGTACAATGACATACAAACGCAGGGCAGACAAAACAAAAGCCCAAAGGAGATTGATTAATGAACCAACTGACTTGGAGTCTGACAAGGTAGGAGACTCACCTAGTGGTTCAGTTGAGGAGTATCAAGTAGACACCTCGGACACTGATGGAACAAGAACCACTAGGGTGAGAGCAAAGGCCCAAGCTGAAGCAATCACTGCCACATCCACTCAAGCTCCTAAGTCTGAAGAGGGTGTTAGAGAGGAACAACAAAAGTTAGGGAGCGACTCCAATGCTGAAGAAAGGTCGAGGGAGACCCATAGTGAAGAAGAAAGTGACAGCGATGCGTCAGAGGAAGAGGCTCCAATTGTTGCACAAGAGAAGACCTGAGCCAAAACAAACCGTATAATTTGGTGGAGAGTGCCGGGAGCCAAAGAAATCTATGAACAAGGCATCTCTCTCACCGCCAAAAATAATCCACGGAGGAGCATTCATGAAGAACCACGGATCCTAACAAACACATTGAATGAAGTTGAAGATATGAAGCGGATTTTTAGCTTCTATGATTTTGAGTGGATGGCCAAGACTCTAACATAGTACATAGAAGAGATAGTTCGGGAGTTTTATGCCAACTACTTGGCCACCATGGAGGTGAAGGCAAAAGAGGGACAAAAGATAATAGACCAGCCTCGTCTGGAGAGTGTCATGGTCCGAGGTCGAGAAGTTGATATATCCGAGTGAACTATTACTTGATTATTGTACGGCCCAAAGTTCATGCCTACCAGGATGATACCAGAGTATGATCACAGGGTGGAGGCAATGAAGCAGATTAGATCCCTAGGTATGCTAGAGTGATAGAGGCAGCTGCAATGGCTAGCAGGGGTGATTGCTGAGAACAAAGATGAAGCTGAATGGGTTACAGGTGGAAAGCAGGTGACCAAGAATTCACTAAACTTCATTGCAAAAGCCTGCTAGACACTAGTGCGCCATCGGTTAGCATCTACAGTCAATGAAAACACACTGAGTGCTGATAGAGAGACTTTGGTTGCATGCCTCATGTCTCGCTACCCCATCAATATTTCGAGGATCATAGCGGATGAGATACGAGACAGAGCGGTGGGAATAAGTATTACTATCCCATTCCTGAGTCTTGTTTTTAGATTATGTATGGAGGCAGGAGTTCCACGGCATGACAAGCGATTGATTGGAGGCCAAAGGATTGTAGATATAGGCTTTATCCGGGATGAAATGAACCCGGTAAGCAGATCCAAAATTCCCACAGCTATCCCAGCAGCTCATCCAGTAGGGGATGCATAGTGAATGTACCCCTAAGCAGGAGCAAAGCGAGACACCGGCTACAGACGCCGGTCATTCAGGGTCAGCTCCCAGCACCTTAGCTACACCACTTCCCAGCATGCAGGCCTAGACACTAGCAGGATGTACTTTGATACCACAAGACTTCCTCCAGAAGCTAGCTAAAAGATTGACCATGAAAGAGCGTAAGATTCAGGACATGATGGATAATCTAAAACCATGGGCCAAGTCAGAGATAGAGGCAACAATTGAGGCTCTACATGCTCGCCTAGATAGTTTTGAGAGCCGATCCAATGAGAGAATGGCGGAGAAAACCAATACCAGCAGTCTCCGTGAGGAGTTGGGGGATCTTCGGAGCCAAGTAATTGAGTTGTCATCACGACAACCAACAGTTTTAGAAGGCCCCACTCTTCTGGACCTAGATGCGGAGCTTGTTGAGGATATTGATTTTGTGGCATATTGGGAGCCAACCATAGCTTGTGATAAAGGCAAGAAAAGAGCTGCTGACGATGCTAGTGAAGAGAGTTTGAGAAAAAGAAGAAAGAAGGAGAGAAAAGTACGCAAGCGGGCTAGAGCAGAGAGCATGCGGACTCATGACATATATATGACTGAGCTGCATGAAAGAGCTAGAGGAGCAGGCAGCTCCACCATACCTCATCCCGAGCTTGCCCGTGGCCATGACCCTTCGGGAGAGCCACATTCAGCCCCAACAATTTCAGAGGCCATCCAAGCTGCCATGACTACTTGGGGGGGGGACCACTCCCCCTATTGACACACAATTGAGTGTGCTAGCCACCGCTAGCACCACTACTACAGCGGAGGTACCACCTCCGTGAAATGACAGGAGTGCCTAGTGCGCCACAGGTATGTTCTCTTCCCTATGTTCTTCTAAATGATGCTTTAGGTATGAAGCTTACTTTTCAAAAAGGGGAGGAGGTGTACTTGTGACTTTTGGGATTTTTGGTTCGTCTGAGGGTTTTTCTTACCGTGTTTCTTTTTCCTCAAGCATGTAATCTAGTAGAAATGGCATTTGTAGGATTTTTATTTTTTTTAGTTTGTGATTTTTGTTCAATTATAAAGTAGCTTAGGAGTACTCAACCAATAAAAATGCACTAGTTTTGGTTTTTGGGAAAAAGTGACCCTGTTTAATTTTTTTTGATGCATTAGTTATGTATTTGTGACAACATGCATGATTGCTGTGGATCTTTTGATGTCATTTAGTTTGTCAACATGAGTAGTTTTGTTAAGTTATGTATAAACCAGACAGGTGAGGTGAAAATAGTTCATGTACCATGTGTGAGTGAGGTATAGTAGTCAGTTCGATATTGTGTTCAAGATCTAGAAGTTGCCTTGTTGGTCTTTGCATAGGCTAAGGATGGTTGATTGGGATATGATCATGGTCCATTTTTTGTTTAGATCAATTTTAGCCTATATTACCCTACTAAATATTGCATGAATCCCTGCATCCCAAGTTAGAGCCTTAATACACAATGATTTCTTTGATTTACCGATTAACCGTAACCACTTTTTTGGAATGAACCTGTTTTGGCCCTGGTCCTTCCTTGGATATTGTGAACCTCAACATAAGAAAAATGATTAAGTTGAGGGTGGCTAGAGTAGGGGTGCGTAAAAGGTGGGAACGGAAGAAAGGAAAAGAAAAGAGAAGAAAAAAGTAATGGTACAAAATGAAGTGTGGTGAGATGATGAAAAGAAGAGATGAAAAATGCTGAAAATTTTGAACAAGAAAGCCAAACGAAATTTGAAAATGCTGAAAAAGTTGAAAACTCACCACACCCATGCAAATGTGTATAGATAGGAGAGAAAGGGAATGAAAGAATAAAAAGGTGAAATAGGTGAATGACGTAGCTAATGTATGTAGTGCAAAAGAAGGAATAGTCACTTATAAATCTTTCATCTTTACCATGTCCAGCCCTGAGCCTACATTACAAGCCATATCAATTCCTATAGTGATCCTAACCAGACCATCTGATAAACCAAAGCAGAGAAAATAAGGGAAAGCCTATGGTATCTGACACATAATACTTGTAACTTCTTTGTGAGAGTGAGTGCCTTACTTGTTTAGTCCCACATTATATTTGACATCTCGTATCTGAGTGGGGACTTCATTTGTGTGAGGGTACATGGATTATGTTTTCTTTTACCATTTGTCTGTGTGGAAAATATTGGTGATGACTTGATTTCCTGTTGATAGATGAATGACATGTTTTGATCCCTGTTTATGATGTTTTGAGGTTTCTTGTAATACATTAGCTGATGTTGTTCCATGAGAAAGGGTTAATTAAGTTTGCATAGAAAGTGCAAGTTGTTTGAGTATTGGCTGTAATATCTTAAGTTTATGTTCTAGTTGAGCATTGTGTTTTAGTTTTTCTTTTCTTTGACTGAGGACATGAAAAAGTCTTAAGTTGAGGGTGTTGATGTGCTATGGATTTACAAAACTATTGACGCTTAAAACTAAGAAAATAACATGGACTTAGGTGTATTTATGTGGATATAAGGCACTTTTCCTTTGGTTGCAGGATGAATTAGTGTTGAATCTAAAAATTGCAAAAGAAAGCCTGAAAGATGCAAAATATGCTCAGATTGCAGACCACAGTACGAGCTGTAAGAAGGACCTACGAGTCGTACTGATGGTCGTGAAAAGCTGTAGAAGGCTAAGCGAAAAAGATGCAACGTACAAGTCTAAGTACGGGTCGACCAAGCTGGTATGAGTCATGGTGATTAAATCGTGACAAGATCTAGAAAATTTGCATAAGGTGCTGACTCCTGCTACGAAAAGATAGTACGACCCATGGGAAAAAGGTATGAGTCGTACCATGACGGTCGTGATGAATTTTAGAAGAATTCCAAAGGTTTAGAATCAAACTACGGGAGCTCAGTAAGAGTCGTATAATGGAGGTATGAATCATACCAGGATCCAAGACTTAGCAAAATTTAGTCAACAATGCAAGGTACGACAGGAAGCTACTGGTCGTAGGAAGCTTCTACGGATCATGACATGGCCCGTGATGACTGCGGCACCAGATATGGAAATTCATCTAGTTAGCCTAGGAAAAGGATTCTTGTGTCTGTATACATATGTTTTAGGTTTTATTTTTCTATAGATAGACGTAGACAAGTAAGAAAGACACGGAAAGAAAAGGAGAGAAGAGATGTGTAGGGGAATTGAGTTGATTCAACTTGTGATCAACCTTTTCTTGAATTTATCTTGTTCCTGCTACTTGTTCTTCAAGATTTTGCTAAATAATTAAAGGAAGTATTTTTCTCATTCATTCTTGTAAGTACTGATTTATATCCTTAATCATGAATACAATTAAAAACCTTACAACTATGAGAGGCTAAAACCTCCATAACTAAGGTTGTGGGAACCATTGTGGATTAACAAACTAAAGTTACACAAAGTGAGTTTCAAACCAATACAAACACTTATATTGTATTCTCTTCATGCTTAAACGTTTCTTAACGGTGCACAACGTTAGTAAGTGCCCGAATTATTTACTTGCTTTGGTTGAAGAGGTAGATATTAGGAAAAGAGAATTACAACAGAGCCTTAATTTTGACAATCATTGTATTAACTTGAGTTGTGGTCGCAGGATAGTTAAATCGGGAACTTAGTGATAACAGATAGTTTGAAACCACTCATGAGACTTGGTTGAGTGATTGAGTATAGTCATTCAATAGGGATTTGTTGGTCATTTGAATGAACCTAAGTTATCAATTCTGTCTGTAAGTATTGGTGATAATCACGAGTGTATACCCAAAGTAGTTATGAACCCATGGGGAGCACAAACGCTAGTTATCCTTTAATATTGATTCAAAATCAGAATTTTGATATTTGTTTTTATTATTGATATCTTTTAGAATCCCCCTATTTTGAAGTAACTACCTTAAAAGTTCAATTACCGGCTATAATCCAGTTCTCCCTATTCCATGTGTGATCGACCCCGACCTCTAGTTGGGTTCTTTATTGATAACGTCCGCTTCTCACTTCAGTAAGAGGTGTGGTTTGAGCGTTATCACAAGGTGATGAACATCTTTCACCAAATCCTTTCCTTCCTCCATATGGGTTACACTTTCCATGGAGAGTCTACTAAGTGCGTCTGCCACCACATTAGCCTTATCCGGGTGGTAAAGAAAATTCATATCATAGTCTTTGAGAAGCTCTAACCACCTCCTTTGCTGAAGATTGATATCTTTCTGCGTGAACACATATTGCAAGCTCTTGTGGTCCGTAAATACATCCATATGGACCCCATACATGTAATGCCGCCATATCTTCAATGTGAACACCACCGGTGCAAACTCCAGATCATGGGTTGGGTAATTCTTCTTATGGACCTTTAGCCGTCTGGAGGAGTATGTTATTACCTTTCCCTACTGCATCGATACACACCCGAGCCCAATTCTTGAAGCATTGCAATACATAACAAAACCATCTGTACCCTCGGGTAGGGTCAACACCGGCGTGGTAGTGAGTCGGGTCTTCAATTGTTGGAAGCTCTTCTCACAAGACTTCGACCATTGGAACTTCACCTTTTTCTGTGTCAACCTGGTCAATGGTGCTGCAATTGATGAAAAGCCCTCAATAAATCTTCGATAGTAACCTGCTAGGCCCAAGAAACTATGAATTTCTGAAGGATTCACCGGTCTAGGCCAATTCTTCACCTCTTCGATTTTTTGAGAATCTACCTTTATGCCCTCACTCGATACCACATGGCCCCGAAATTCCACTCAGTCCAACCAAAACTCACTTTCTAAACTTTGCATACAATTGGAGATCCATGAGAGTCTGCAGCACTACTCTAAAATGAGTTGCATGCTCCTCCTCGCTCTGAGAGTATATAAGGATATCATCGAACAACACGATCACGAACATGCCTAGATATTTCTTGAACACCCTATTCATCATGTCCATAAAAGCTGCAAGAGCATTTGTTAGTCCAAAAGACATAACTACAAACTCAAAATGGCCATACCATGTTCTGAAGGCTGTCTTTGGGATATCACACTCCCGAACCCGGAGCTGGTGATACCCGAACCTGAGGTCTATCTTCGAGAAACATCTTGCACCCTAGAGCTAGTTAAACAAATCATCAATCCTGGGTAGGGGGTACCTGTTCTTGACGACGACCTTGTTCAATTTCTGATAGTCAATGCACATCTGAAGTGATCCATCCTTCTTTCGGACAAATAAAACTGGTGCACCCCATGGAGACTTTCTCAGTCTAATTAAACCCTTATCTAACGAATCCATCAACTGCTCTTTTAACTCTTTTAGCTCGGCTGGAGCCATTCTATATGGAGAAATAGAGATAGGCTGCATATCAGTTAAGAGGTCAATACTAAAATCGATTTCCCTCTCAGGAGGAACACCTGAAAAATAATCGGGAAAGACCTTCGGATACTCACATACCACTGGGACTGACTGGATAGTTGGGGTCTCGGGATCAACATCCTTAACCCTAACTAGATAATATAGGCAGCCCTTAGAAATCATTTTCCTAGCCTTAAGGTATGAAATAAATCGACCCGCTGGAACATCCAAACTATCCCTCCACTCCAAAATTGGTTCACCCAGAAAACGAAATTCCACCGCACGTGTTCTACATTTTACAGAAGCATAATATGCATACAACCAATCCATGACAAGAATAATATCAAAATCAGTAATAGCTAACTCTACTAAGTCTGCGGAGGTGACCTTATGCAATACTGTAATGGGGCAACCTCTATACACTTGCCTAGCTACAACTGAATCACTGACTGGAGTAGAGACTGAGAACGGTTCTGACATGAATATAAAGGGTCACAAAGCACAAAACTACTAGCAATATAAGGGGTCACAAAACACAAAGTAGCTCCTAGATCTAACAAGGCATAAGCATCAATATGGAAGGCTTGAAACATACCAGTGACCACATCTGGTGAAGCCTCTTGCTCCTAGCAATGTACCAAAGCATAAAACCAGTTTTGGTGTTGACCGCCTACTAAACTAGTAGAGGCACCCTGTTGAGGGGGACGTGCTACTGGAGTGACAGCACTGGCTGCTGTCACACGGGCTCCACCGACCCCTGATATGACTTAGGGGTAATCCTTAAGTCTGTGTCCAGGTTTTCCACACCCGAAGCAAGCATCCAAGCCAACTAAGCACCTCCCGGGGTGATTCTTGTCGCACCCTGCATAAACTGGGAAAGAGCGCTCCACCTACATGCTACCCTAGCCTCTCGACTCTAAAGCTTTGCTCCTCCTATCTCCTCTAAATCTATATGGAATGCTGGCCGATGATGGAGCTAGAGCAATAGACCTGTGATAGGACTGCAGACGTTGTCCACCCCCTGACCTGACCTGAAAAATCCTATAGCTGTTGGTCCTAGCCCTCTTGGCCTCTCTCTTTCTTTGGTAAACCGGCTCCATCTACTGTGCATGCAACACAATGCGGGGAAAGTTGATATCCCAATGTATCGTAGCGATCCTGCAATCCTTGTCCAAATAATCTTCCATCCCATGAACAAAATGGATCACCCGAGTCCTCTGATCTGCCACCAATTTTGGAGCATACTTGGATAATCGGGTGAACTCCAACGCATACTCTTGAACGGACATGTCACCCTGCTTCAAATAAACAAACTCAGCCGCCTTGAGCACTCTCATCTCCCGAGGGAAGAACATATCAAAAAAATGCCGCGTGGAACTCTTCCCAACCTATCGGGCCTGCATCCACTGCCCTCACATCTCTCCACTACTTGAACCATATGTGAGCCACCCCCTTTAGCTGGTAGGAGGTCAAGTCAACACACTCCCCATTGTTCACCCCCATTACCTAGGTGATCTTCAAAATCTCTTTGATGAAATCATGTGGATCTTCATCCACCTTTGATCTTGTGAACTCAGGAGGGCTCATTCTTGAGAAATCCCTCACCCTAGCTGCCGCCTCTTTTCCATTCTGAGGGTAATGCGCCACCATCTGATTATGAACCTAGGAATCCATGGCCTATTCTAGCATTTGAATCACTGCCCTAAACTCAGCGTGGGCAGCTGGCTCTGGTGCATGCTCCTCATGAATGGGTGGGGCTGACTGATGCCCATCACCATTGGCACCCTTATGACCATTTCCGTTGCCATTTCTTCAGACGTTCACTCGGTGTGGAGGCATTATTCTACAAACACGAATAGAACAAATTAGAAGGGTAAAGGACTTTCATCGCATGACATAGATAATGAAAGAAGGGAACATTTCCTAAACGTCTCGTAGCCTCTTCGTTATAAGTGTGGCGCGCTTCACACCTATGAAAAAGACTCTACTTGACGCGGCTTTCAAACACCCTAGGACACTTCAAACCTATGGATATGATACCAAGTTTGTCACGACTCGAATGTACACCCGGATCATAAGCACGGGACAAGGAGCCCCAAGAGACCCCAAGTTGATCCATGACATGAGCATACATCTAATCTATTCACATAAGCGGAAGACTTAACACAAGTAAAACGTAATCATGACATGAAAGCATAGAAAAGACAATACATGATCCATACATGACAGCTGAATATATCTATAGTCTGAAAAACCTCTAATCATGAAAGACGGGTTGATAGGAAAATACCCCAACTAACCCTACAATACTGAAACTGAAAGAGAACAATAGAGTATGAACATATGTCCCTCAGAACATGAGGACTTACCAAATAAGCTGATAGCAAACTCTGAAGAGCTACTGCGGAGGGTGAGCCTGAGAGCTGGGTCCTGTATCATGAAATGATACATCATAGAAAGTATGTGTTCAGGATGTGGAATGTACCGAGCATGCTAGGTAAGTAAAATGGACATTTAAAACTTATAAAACTCATAAATAATCATAAAGAGTAGGACATCATGCTCATATCCTAAACATCGTAACATAACATAAGGCTCAAGGTTTTCCAAATATTGGTAATACAAATGTAATCATAATCATAGGAGAAAAAATTTACTTAACATGACTTGAGCCAAAATACATAATCATAAACATTCATAAATCATGAGGAAGAGTGGGAGATTCTCTTAACCGACATACCCTATATGAACATACATGAAGTTTGACTTGTAAACCTAGTCGGGAGGCCATTCGTACCTTGTCAAGGGTAGAACCATGAAGGGCGTGGTATCACCATGAAAAGGGCCATTTGGGCCGGAAATAGTCACAAAAGATGTCCCAACATACCTATGGTGGCACGTAGTTTATGAGATTCGAGGCTTAACCTGAGCCTCGAACCTACTCGATGTTCAATACTATTTCCAAAACATATATAGTGCTCATAGTATAACATGCATGGATTCATGGGCTAGTTAAATCATGATAATCATAAACATGCTTGTACATAAGTGAATTAGCCATGAACCAAGGCCCGTGAGTCGGCCAAAACATAATTCGTAAATCATAAAGCTTATACATACTTGTAGATCATGCATATAGCTTGAAACTCACAAAATCATGATGGGTAATAGATTAAATCAACATTTAAATCATAATTCATGATGGGATCATAAATATCATTAATGAAAAAGTAGATCATAAATCGATTCAACATGGGTTATGCATAATTAGGCTAAATTTCAAAGGAATTCAATATCGATAACATATTAACTAATTTAATTTAAAAATCTAATCAAAACGCTATAGAATACGATAAAGTTCAAAAATCGCAAAGCCCATTAACAATCATTAGATTTTTATATAAATCTACTTAAAAACCCCATAATTTTTTATAGAATTTTCATGAAATCATAGAGAATGGGCATGGGTGTGAAAGGAAACACCCATTGATAGCCTTACATACCTGAAAATAACTGATTTTTAATCTCCCTTGAATGCCCAAGAAGGAATTGTAAGGATTTGAAGAGAGAAGCCTTAAATCACCCCTTTGATCACCTCCCTATACTCTTGCATGCATGAATGAAGACTTAGAATAAATTATCCATCTAAAAACCCACCTTTCATAAGATAAAACGACCTAGTTTAGGCTTTAGGACATTTAGAAATTATGAAAATGCCCTCACTAATTCATAGAAAATAACTGTCAGGTGGTCCTAATGGACGACCTAACGATTCGTCGCTGAAGAAGATGACTCGTCGTGCTGCTCGTCAAGTACACTGCTTCATTGAACGTCGGGGGCTGGTCACGGGAGACATGACGACTTGTTGTGGGTGACCACGAGTCGTGGTCTCCATTCATGAAGTACACTACCCCAGCTCCCCAATATTCTCCTTCTTCCTGGAAACGACCATTCCCACGACTCGTGGTGGTTGACCATGAATCTTGGTCTTAACCGTGAGACACTTTATCCTCAAACCTCTCGCCTCACACCTGACCTCCCCCACGAGTCACATAACGACTCGTGGGCAGTCCTAATGGGCCTCTCAATGATTCATTCTGTGTCTAGTGTTAGGTTTTCCCAATTTTTTGCAAATTTCTATTTTCAAGTCCTGGGTCCAATCTTAGGCACTTCTGAGGTATTACACACCCCACCGGAATTTGCTAGGTCTGACGAATCCCTTGTATAAGAGGTCTTTCAATTGCTTCTTCAACTCCTTTAGCTCAGCTAGAGCCATTATGTAAGGAGGAATAGATATAAGCTGTGTATCGGGAAGAAGGTCAATACAAAAATTGATCTCACGCTTGGGAGGAATTCCCGATAGATCATCTAGGAACACTTCTGGGTACTCACACACTACAAGGATTGGCTGGATAGTCGGAGTTTCAGACGTAGCATCCTTGACCCTAACTAGATGGTACACACAACCCTTAGAAATCATATTTCTAGCCTTAAGGTAAGAAATGAAACAACCTACAGGCATAGCTGAACTACCCTTCCACTCTAAGATTAGTTCACCCGAAAATCTGAACTCTACTATACGGGTTCTACAATTGACTGAGGCATAATATGCATATAACTAGTCCATGCCGAGGATAAAATCAAAATCGGTCATGGCTAACTCTACTAAATTTGTTGAGGTGACTTTCTGAAGTACCGTGACATGACAGTTTTTATATACGCGTCTAGCTATAACTGAATCACCAACTGGAGTAGAGACTGAGAAGGGTTCTGATAAGATTTTGGGACTGACTCCAAAACTACTAACAACATAAGGCATCACAAAAGACAAAGTAGCCCCTGGATCTAACAATGCATATATATCAAGGTGGAATACTCGTCAAGGTGGAATAATCGTAATATACCAGTGACTACATCCAAGGATACCTCCTACTTCCCGGCTAGGTGCTAAAGAATAGAATATATTTTGACGCTCTACCACCACGTGCTAGTAGATGCCCCTTGATGTGCTAGGCGTGCTGGAGGAGCTGTCAACTAGATGTTGGGCCTTGATGAGCCCGGCAAGTGTACGGGTCGTACAATATAGTGGTTTTAAGAACTGAAATGTCGAACCCAAAAGGACTGACTACGTGGTAAAACCTTTCCAAGTGTTAATTTACTAAAACTCTAACAATGAAGACAATGAAGGTAAAGAAAAGTTGTTTGTTTTGGGAAATATATTTTTGTACTAAACTAAGCTATCTATACAATTGAGTCTTAACTACGGATAAGAGCATGCTGAGGTTACGAAGAATATGTAGCTGTTCAACGCAACAATTTACGTGGTTTATCTTTTCCTCCTGGCTAAGGCCTGGACCACCGCCATGGATTAAAACTCGTATTTAACCCAACTTAAGAATTTGGATCCTTCCACCTACATTTTCGTGATAAGAAGGAATTCAAGTTCTAGCTTATACAAAAACTGGTTCCACATGACTAATACGACTGTCGGGTATATTTCTATCCCTAAGGTAAATCAATTCCTGAATTCTCCCGAATCAAGAAAAGATTACATCCTATTAATTCACAACTTTCCAATTTCTTGCCCTCTCGGGTGAAACCGGACTTTTGGATTTACACTAACATTGGCCAGACATTAATGTAGTAGGAACAAGAATAAATAGAACAACCATGGAAGAAAAGAGAAAATAAAACCAACAATCAATAATTACATGACAACACAAAGTTCATAACCTCAAAGAAGAAGGAGAATTAGCCACTCATTTATGGATTAAACATCCTAAAAGTGTTAATCATACAAGCAATTGAAAGGAACAAGCAGAGATAGAGAAGAACCCTAGAAATCCTGTCCTCGCTCCTGTAACCCACGTTCTGCTCCACCCAAGTCGAATATGTGAAAATAAACCTAGTGTGCTATTTATACAGTAGAAATTTATCCCATTGAATAAGCAACGTGTCACGGAGTGTAACGCGGAGCATTGCCCGTGCCACGGCCTGATCGCGGAGGCCTCGAAATCTCCTCGAAACCTCGACCCGGCAGCAATTCTACCGTTGCGCCGTGGCACGCCGCAGGTGCGCCGTTGCACCAGGTCCATCGCGCGGTGCCACCTGCCGGGGCACGCTGCCAACGCGCAGGGGGCTGTTCTGGCAGCCTGCCTGCCGTGGCACGTTGCCGACGCGAGGTGGGCTGTTTTGAGCCTCCTCTTTGCCGACGTTTGCGTGTTAGTTCCGTCTCAAGCCTCTACTTCACCAACTTATGAATTTGCTCCTCAAAAGTCATCAAAACGGGAAGCAAAACAAAGCTAATCATGTTGGTTAGCACTTATCTTCACTTTTATATAAAATCACATGAAAATGTATCAAATAGCCGAAAACGCACTATCGTTGTAAAACTATCAATGACCTATATTTTTTTTCCGTGATCACAACCCCACACTTAAAATCTTGTTCGGTCCTCGAACAACCTTTTTACATCTCATGTGAATAAAGACTCACACATAGCTAATCTATCAAGATAATTCAAATTACGGCTATGATGATTATTTAAGATACAAGCTAAAAATAAAACATGCTATGAAATACAACTATGTTAAGACTTTAACCCAAGAATCGACTCTCAATCTTAGCAAACTCATGTCAATCAACTGATTAACAAATCCCACACGAATTTTATCCTTCATTAAACATGTGCCCTCACGGAAAGAGAGTTACCCCATCACACGCAAAAAAATAATTTTTACATCACAACATGTGTGGGAACATAAACTCAAATTTCACTCACTAAAGAATTCACATGCACCATGTAATGACCCATAAGCTTGCCCTTAGTGTTGTACTCCACTAATTTGAGGATGTACGATGTAAGATCAAGTAGACTTTTAGGTTGAATGTAATTTAGGTGAGAAGAAAGACACGTGACAGTAATGAGTGACTGAGCTTTTGTGCTTAACATATCACATCCTTCTTGTGAACTTCCTTACTTTTCACTTATCTAGTATTTTTGTTCTATTTTTTGTGGTAACTTTAGTTTACAGGTGAGTTGTATCAATAATTTTCATTCATTTGTTACTTACTCTAACAATAATCACCATTTTACCCATGAACTTGGACTTCTCAAGTACTTTTTTATAACTTTACATTTTCTTTTCTAGTTCTACTTCTTCTTCTTGATTTTCTTCTTAAGCGCTTAGGAGTTCTGGATCAAATTCAAGGCTAATGAAATAAAAAGGATTAAGCTTATGTTGCAGCTATCAAAGAATAGGCTAAGGCTCAATGGGGCTGACTAGGATTAATAATTCAAGGTAGGTAAAACGAGGGATAAAGATTAGGTTCATTCAAAGAATTGCCTAAATCATTTCCTACAATTCACATCCTTCATTTCGCTTCATACACACACCGTGCAAGTTCTAGACATTCCACAATAACACAGAATACTCAAAACCTTACACTCATTGCACATGCTCAATTCAAGACATTATTCAGGAGACTCTTACTCAGCTAATCACAAGAATTTAAAATTAAGCTTTAATCATATCGAGTCAAATTCAAGAGCCTAAGATTCTCAAACAAAGTTATACATTTACATGCTTAAACTAAAATATACTTGCATCTCACAATCATTCATAACACATAAAAAGAATATCAAGCATCTTAATAGCTATGAGCTTACAAAAAGAACAAAACCTATTGACTAATTTTTTCTCAAGACGGCCGCCATCCATCCATCTTCTAAACGCCCCTAACTATGACTAAAATATTCTATACGTACAAATAAAAATTAAAAAAAAATAAAAAATAAAAATAAAAAATAAAAACAAAATTTATTCTTCGGTTCAAAGACCCTCGCCGAAAAGAACCGCAAGAAAAACTAACGGGTGATGAATTCATGCTTGACTTACAATTTTTCAAATTTCTCCAAAATTTTTTTCTTCCACAAGCATTATATTCAATTTCAAAATTGTTAAGCATGTATACCCTTGAAATTTCTTGAATCCCTCACCCCACACTTAAATCATGCTATGTCCTCTTAGCATCAAATTGTTTCAAAAGGGTGAGGAATACTCCCCGAGGGCCTTTAGGCCTAGCCAATGAAGATGCTTTCTTGCTCAAATTTGCACAAGTGAGTGTTCACCCTACACTTTTTCTCTTCCACGCTTTGTTAGCTTCCTCCTTCACGGGCATCAGACTTCCCCTCCATCTCGTGCTTAATTTACCAAAAACAACAAAAGTGAAAAATAAAATAAGATCAATAAAATGCGAAATTAAAATGGTAAATTCGTGGTACCCTTTAAGTTGCCTCCCAAGCAGCCAATTTTACGTCGCGGCACGACGCATTACATTTCACCGCTTTTTCCTCCGCCTTGAGGATATGAATCTCACCTCAATTCTTCTCCAATTTTCTCTTATGTTCTAGGGGTGGTGGTGAAAAATTGTAAGGACCAAGTAGTAGATGTTGCCTTTTGCACTTATTGGCCCTTAAGTAAGCTAAGTCATTTTGTCTATTGGGCTCAGCAAATTTTAGATTATATGGGACTTGGTCCTCCTCTTGACATTTCTCCTTAAGCTCGAAGACTCTATTTCTATGTCGTCAACCAAACTTAAGGTAGAAAAGGCTTCGGTAAGGTCCAATGCACCTTGGTTCTCAACCGCAATGCAATTGACCTCCTTACTTGTATACTTTCCTCCGCATCAACATCTATCTCTACAGTAGTGTCCAATGGGTATACTTATTTCTTCTTCCCTGAACGAATTTTCTATAAGTATGAGCTCGTCACTGTGACACTCAAGAGGTTGCAAATGTCGGGCTTTATTTGAAAATTCACCTTGTCTTCCTCTTTGTAACTCCTCTTGAATATCAGCTTACAATCACACTCTGCAATTGATCACAAGCTTCAGCCTCAGCCATCATCTCCGTGAACTTAGCGCTCATCCTTTTTAGAGTCTCGCATGCCTCTCTACCCGAGTATTCAATGTTGGCATTACCTCCTTCATTGCTTCGATTGCTCAAGAGTTGTTTCAAAGATGTCTTCTAATCGGTCTTGGCGTCCCAAATCCACATTTTCAGCATGCCTGTATTCATCAAAAACAGCAGAAGGATCATAGGGGCTCGGGGAAGGGGGTATGCATTCGGCGCCCATCCCAATGGCTATGTTGACCACCACATATGTTACACGTGTTATGTTGCCACAAGTGGTGTCCTCCGAAATTCGAAAAGGTTCATCAAAAATACGAGTATTCACCATGTAAACCATTTGTGTTCCAAGATGTCATGTCAAGAAGGGTATTCAAACACAATCAAAAATAATTTTCTTTTTCTTTTTTTTTAAAAAATAAAATATTAATTAATTGATAATTTAAAATACATAGAAAAATATATCATTAAATTGTGCATATAAATTTTTTTACTGATTGCCCGTCCCCGCACTAAGGCCAAAACTTGATGAGCCCGCAAGTGTACGGGTCGTACAAGTAATATAGTGGCTCTTTAAGAACCTAATGTCGAACCCAAAAGGACTGGACTACGGGTAAAACCTTTCCAAGTGTTAATTTACTAAAACTCTAACAATGAAGACAAACAAGAGAAAGAAAAGTTGTTTGTTTTGGGAAATATATTTTTGTACTAAACTAAGCTATCTATACAATTGAGTCTTAACTACGGATAAGAGCATGCTGAGGTTATGAAGAATATGTAAGAAACGAACTATTAATTTACGGGTTTATCTTTTCCTCCCAAGGTTGGGTTGGACTACTCGCCATGGATTAAAAACTCGTATTTAACTCCAACTTAAGAATCTTGCCTTCCACCTACATTTCTCGTGATAGCAAGGAATTCAAGTTCTAGCTATACAAAACCGGTTCCACACATGACTAATACGGATAGCTTTCGGGTATATTTCTTATCCCGAAGGTAAATCAATTCCCAATTCTCCCGAACCAAGAAAAGATCATATCCTATTAATTCACAACTTTCCAATTTCTTTGCCCTCTCTCGGGTGAAACCGACTTTTGGATTTACACTAACATTGGCTGTGATTTATGTAGTAGGAACAAGAATTAAATAGAACAACCATGCAAAGAAAAGAGAAAATAAACCAACAATCAATAATTACATGTGCACACAAAAAGTTCATAACCTCAAGAAGAAGGAGAATTAGCCACTCATTTGTGGATTAAAACATCCTAAAATAAGTGTTAATCATACAAGCAATTGAAAGGAACAAGAAAGAGATAGAGAAGAACCCTAGAAATTTCGGCCTCAAAGTTGCTCAGAATCACGTTGCTCCACCAAGTCGAATATGAAAATAAACCTAAGTGTGCTATTTATAATAGTAGAAATTTGTCCCT
This sequence comes from Datura stramonium, assembly GCA_018107945.1. Classification (NCBI taxonomy): domain Eukaryota; kingdom Viridiplantae; phylum Streptophyta; class Magnoliopsida; order Solanales; family Solanaceae; genus Datura; species Datura stramonium. The sequence continues at coordinate 203,965 of JACEIK010000398.1, read as the reverse complement.
ATCAATAAGCAACGCGGTCAATGAGTGTAACGCGGAGCATTGCCTCCGTGCCACGGCCTCGATCGCGGAGGCTGAAATCGCCCGAAATCTCGGGACTGGCAAGACTCGGCCACGCTGGTAATGCGGGCACGCTGCCGTAAGGGCCACAGACCGTAGTTCATCGCAGGCCACTCGCGCATCGCCAACACGGCAGGGCTGTCTTGGGGCAGCCTGCCTGCCGGGCACGCTGCCGACGCGCAGGTGGGCTGTTTTGAGCTCTCCTTTGCCGACGCTGCGTGTTTCTTCCGTCTCCAAGCCTCTACTTCACCAACTCATGAATTTGCTCCTCAAAAGTCATCAAAACCTACAAAACAAAGCTAATCATGTTGGTTAGCACTTATCTTCACTTTTATATAAAATCACATGAAAATGTATCAAATAGCTTAGAAAACACGACTCATTTAAGTTGTAAAACGTATCACGGGACCTATATTTTTTTTCGTGATCAGGCCTCAGCCCCTATCATGACCCGTCTGGCTGCTGGGCAATCTCCAAGAATATGTCCGGGATTCCCGCACTCGAAACAAGCACCTGAACCTGCTAAGCACTGACCCATGTGTCTCCATCCACATCTACTACACTCTGGAGGGCTGGTTTCTGTGATTCTGCTACTCTGACCCCTCGAGCCTAATGGTCGTCCCCTCTAATCACGCCTGGATATGGATGGCGCACTCATATCCAAAGGAACTAGGGATTAAGACCTCTAGTGGTACTGCTGACGGTGCCCACTAGGTCTCTGCTGGGAGAATTCGAAGCTATCAGTCCTAGCCCTCTTGGCCTCTCTCTCCCGCTCACTCATCTGCACTGCCTCCATCTGCTGGGCTTACAGGAGTATCTAAGGAATGTCAATGTCTTGATGAAGCATCATGGTCCGAAAATCCTTGATTAGATAGTATTCTACCCCATGAATGAACCAGCTCACTCAGGCTCTCTGATATGCCACTATCTCAGGTGCATACTTGGATAAACGAGTGAACTCTAAGGCATACCTCTGAACTGACATCTTCCCTTGCTTTAGGTTAAAAAACTCCACTACTTTGATCTCCTTCATCTCACAAGGGAAGAACTGATCCACAAATGTGGCATGAAACTCATCCCAACTGATAGGGCCTGCTCCAACTACCACTCTATCCTTCCATTGTTTGAACCAGATGTGCGCAACCCCTTTCAACTGATACGAGGCTAGATCGATGCACTCCTCTCCAGTCACCCCTATAATCTTGGTGATCTTCATAACCTCATCAAGGAACTCATGTGGATCTTCATCCACCTTTGACCCAAGAAACTCCAGAGGGTTTATCCTTAGAAAATCTCTAACTCTTGCTGTTGTTGCATTTCCGTTCTAACATACATGCACTACCGCCTGTTGATTGACCTGGGCGGTCAAGGCCTGAGCTAACATCTGAATGGCTACCCTAAACATAGAGTGGGCAACCAACTTAGGTACATGCTCCTCATGGGCTGGTGGGGCCTGCTAGTGCCCATCTCCATTTCCATTCTCGTGGCCATTTCTGTTTCCATTTCTTCTTCCGATAACTTGGCGAGGAGGCATGATTCTACAAATGCGTATAGCACAAGTTAGAAGGATAGAGTGGTATCTCATCGCACAACATATATTATGAAAGAATGAAACATTTCCTAAACGTCTCATAGCCTCTTTTTCATAAGTGTCGCGCGTTTCACACCTATAAAAAACTCTACTTAACTCAACTTTCAGACACCCTAGAATACTTCAAAACCTGATGCTCCGATACCAAGTTTGTCACAACCCGAACATAGGCCCGAATTGAGATTTGGGACAAAGAACCACGGGAGGCTCCAAGTCAACATATGGCATGACCATAACATCTCACACATTCAAAAAGAGGAAGATCAACATAATTAACATAGTGGAAGTCTGAACATAACATAACATTTGAATCCATACATAAGTCTAAAGTTGAATACATACTATGTCTTAAAAGCCTCTAATACTGATGAGTTGATCGGAAAAGAACCCAACTAACTCACTAAAGTCTGAAACTGAAAATACGAAATATAACTAACAAGAACGGCCCTCGAAAAATGAGGACTCACCAACTGAGACTGAGAAATGCTAACACCCGAAATCTGATTAGGGAAAGACTGAGCCTGGATATCGGAGCTTGTATGATAAAACTGTAATACCCCGGAAGTACCCAAGACCAGACCTGAGATTTAAAAATGAAAAGTAGCAGAAATTTGGAAAATTTTCTCAGAACGGGTCATGGTACGGGTCGTTGGTGTGACTAAAAACCCATTGGATGTGACCGTGGTGCGGTACTGCAGGTTTGGAGTTGGAAGAAATAGGTCTAGGAACGACCCATTGATTGATGTAACGAGTCGTTGGATGGGGTCGTGTGAGACGATCCTTGGTTAAGGAGGAAGTAATGAGTCGTAGAGTGACTCATTTCAGGAAACAACAAGGGGTTTGTTAACAACCATTTAAAGGGATCTGGGAATAATTACGCGCCCAAGTGCTATTTTACATCTTATTTAGTCGTGTTTGTTAAATTAATTGATTACATTCTTGGGTGATTTTGTATAATTCGTGCAGGAACTAACCAATATGATTAGATCTTTGTTTTGATGGTGAAAAATTCTTAGGAGGGGCTAAATTAATGATGCACAAGCAAGAAAGGAGTTGGGAAGGACATGGAGTGATGATGGCAAGAAGTAGACTGCCCATGCCACGCTGCACGAGCTGTGCACTCAGCAGCGTGCCACGACAAGGTAGCAGCGCACTGGCCTACGTGCCACGACCCAGGCCATGCGCGCGCGAGACATTGTCAACTGTCGAGTATTCTACGTGTGCCGCGCGATTACGCCGTGCCACGACCTGCGAGAGGCGCGATGGCCTACGTGCCATGCCCGAAGCCCTCGCCCATGCATTTTCAAGGTGAAAATTCCAGTAAGCTTCCGCGTTGCCTCCGTGTCACGAAGGCAAATCAGGGCATTAGGTGCCATGACACGGAGCTAGTTCGTGGCCGACCAAAAATTGCAATTTTCCCACTTAGTATAATTTAAACACTTAGCTCTTAAAATCATTTTATCACAAAATTTCTTGAGAACAATGGAAAGGAGCGAAGGGAGAAAGGAAGAACTCTACCTAGGGTTCACTAATTTTCATTATCTTTTATCTATTCTTGTAAGAACTCTACTTGAATCATGTTCTTATGTATTGGTACGAACATGAGTGGCTAAAACCCTTCCTCTAGGGTTGAGGCCATATGATATGATTGTAAATGCCTGAATTCTTCTTGGTTTGATCTTTTAGTTGTTGTTTTGTCTTACATTCTTCATTATTGTTATTTTTATGCTTGATCACTATGAAAACAAATCTCGTTAAGCTTAGGTAAAAGATCGAAAGAGTAACCCTAGTCTAGAACACAAGAATGTAGGGAGCAAGTTCTTATCTTTATGATAGGATTAGCGGTTAGGATAGAAATTATACCTAATTTGCCTTGCTTGGTTACTAAACCGAGATGGTCTAAACACCGACTTAGAATTTTCACATCATCGCTCGTAGAAGTAGTTGTGAAGCTATGTTAGGTTAAATGATTAGAGGTTCAAAAGTCCATAATCAAGGGCACAAACTCTGTAAACCACATCCACGTAGTTTAATTGCTCGCGAATTTGTACGTCAAATCCCGCTCAACGATGTAGGCGTGAGACTAGTTTGTCGTGTTTAGAGGCTCGAAAGACCATGAACATCACATTTTAACTATGAGACTACAACTGAAGTTTTCATACTCGAACCACTGTGAATTGTAGCATTACATGATTATTAGGCCTTAACTCTAGTTTCTTCTTGAATTGTTTCTCGATTGTTTTGGATCACCCCTAAATTTAATTATAATTTTTTTAAATTTCTACAATCAACACTTGTGAAGTTTAATTTAACACTTGAACTTGATAATTCACTGAAATAATTTTAGTCCCTATGGGTTCGACATCCGGCTCTTAAAATGGGCCACTATATTACTTGTACGACCGCGTGTGCTAGAGCGCAACAAGTTTTTGGCACCGTTGCCGGGGATTGGAAAAGTTTAGTGAATTTTTCTATTTTTGTGTGATTTATAATTTCCTTAAGTTTTGAAAAACATGGTCTTAGTCTGCTATATTGCAGGTAACAGGTTGTCCTTGCAGAACTGGCAAGGAATAGACAGTTGGTGGAAACTTTGTTAGAACCTGAATGCCTACTGCATTTGCTCAGGAGGGAAGCTCTAGAGCGAAAATTGAAAAGATTACAAGAGAAATTACAACAACATCCACTAGTGGGGGAAGAAGAGTTGTTACCTAATCAAATGGCAGCCCGACCAGTTCACGAAGTGGCAATCCCACTAGCGACAATATGACCTACAGTATCCGCAAACTGGAACTCGGAGGGGGCTTTGAGCTTAAACAGAACATGGTGCAGCTATTACATTCGAGTGGACAGATCACTGGAATGACTCATGAGGACCCATAGCAGCACTTACAGAACTTCTTGGAGATCAGTGACACTTTCGTCCCCACCAGAGTGTCAACTTACTATGTCTGACTCATACGCTGCCCATTTTCATTGTTGGGAGAGGAAAAGAGGTGGTTGAAGGTTGAGCCACCTAATTCCATTACTTCTTGGGATGACCTAACAAGGAAGTTCCTCATCAGATTCTTCCCTTCAGGCAAGACTGCCAAGCTCAGAAGTGAGAGATTAAGTTTCAAGTAGAGGCCGGAGGAGAACTTGTACTTGGCTTCAGAGAGATTCATGTCGTTGTTGAGAGACTGTTCCCATCACCAGCAGTCCAATGAGGTGCTATCCTATACCTTTGTGGAGAGTCTAGACCCACATACAAAAATCTTACTAGACTCTGGATCGGGTGGGCGAGCATTGGAGAAGACTTATGATAAGTTGTATACTCTGTTGAACATAATTGCTCAAGGAAATCCAGAGTGGCATAGTGACTCATCGAGAGGGGGAGGAAAGAGAGCAGCAGGGCTAATAGAGGTGGATAGTGTCAATGCTTTGGTAGCACAACTAGTATTAGCATCAGATGATGACTTAGTTCAACAAACTGAGTATGAACCAACTGCAGGGACAGGTGAATACAGTTAAACAAGCTTCGAGTTGGTGTGAAATATGTGGTAACAATGAGCACAATGTAGAATCTTGCGGGGCAAATCCGAAATCTGTCAATTTTGTAGGGAATGTTCAGAGAAACAATTAGAATTATGGGAACACCTACAACAAGAATTGGCAGAGTCACCCAAAATTTTTGTTGGGGTGGCAATTAGAGTTAGAGCTACCAGCAACCTCAGTAGTCGCAGTATCAGCAGCAGAATAGGAAGAATGGTGACCAGTCGAGCAACAGCAACATTGAGGAGATGTTGCAGAAAATTATGGATACTCAAACCCAAATTGGCAGATAATCAAGCACGGATGGCTTCAGATTTAAAAAATCAACAGTTGGCCACATGAAATATAGAGAAGCAGATGGATTAATTAGCAGCTGCTCAGCACACCAAACCTTAGGAAGGATTACCTAGTGACAGATACAAACCCCTGACAAGTCAATGCCATCAATCTGAGGAGTGACAAGCAGTTGGTTGATGCACCACCAAAGGAAAAGAGAAATGAGGTGCAGCCAGAGCTGGTTAGATAGGGTCCATCCACCGACAAGGGATATAATCAGAGTGCTGGGCAACACAAGGCACAATCATCATTGCAGCCAACACATCGACCACCACCACTATTCCCCCAAAGGCTTAAGTAGAGCAAGGAAGAAGAATGCTTCAAGAAGTTTTTTGATATTTTCAAAGAAATTCATATCAATTTTCCCCTACTTGATGTTGCAGGGAATGCCCAAGTACGCTAGGTACTTGAAAGATGTGGTGGCCAAAAAAGTTAGGTTGGTGGATATTCAAACGGTGGTATTGACTGAGGAATGCAGCTACAGGGTAATGAGCAAGATGCCGAAGAAGCTCAAGGACCCAGGAAGTTTTACCCTCCCCGTATAGATTGGTAAAGCTTAAGTGATAAGGGATCTCTATGACTTAGGAGGAGCAGTAAATCTCATGCCCCTATCTTTGTTTAACACCTTGGGGTCGGGTCAGGCTAGGACAATACGAGGGATACTGCAGCTGGCATACATATCCCAAGTGGCACCAGAGGGAATCATTGAGGACCTTCTCATCAAAGTGGGTAAGTTCATTATACCCCCTGATTTCATCATACTTGACTTTAAAGTTGATGACAAGGTACCCCTGATCTTAGGACGACCATTCTTGGAAACTGGAGGAGCCATCATAAATGTGAGAGCAGGTTCCCTCAAAATGAGGGTTGATGATGAAGAAGAGCTCTTCAGATTTTACCAAGAGATCAACCCACCCACACACTGCAGAGACCTTTGTAAGGTCAGTGTGTTGTCAGAGGCTAAGTGTGGGGTAGTAGATTGCATGGGTCCACTGCAGCAGGAGATAATCACATTTCAACCCAAATTTGATGGAGGGCTTAAGTTAAAGAAGAAGTTGGAATAAGAGAGGGACGGAGTGGAGGCTGTTCCCTTGAAAAATAAAAAGAGAAGAAGATGGTTCTCGAAAGGGAATACTGGTATGAGGATATCTTGAGAATGATAGTCCATGTCGTGCCGCGACGTAAAATCAGGCGCTTCTTGGGAGGCAACCCAAGGTTACCGCAGGTACAATTTTATTTTTCTTTTGTCTTGATTTTGCTTATTTTCACTTTTTGTTGTTGTTGTTGTGGTGATTTAAGCACAAACCAAGGGGAAGTCTGAGTACCCGATGAAGTAAGAGCTAAGGAGCTTGGAAAGGGGATGAGTGTGGGGTCGATGACCCACCTATGCAAAAATGAAAAAAAAGCATGTTGTTAGTTGTGCCTAGAGGCCTCAGGGAGTATTTCTCACCCTTGTAGTATTTTTATTTGATGCTTTGGGACATAGCATGATTCAAGTGTGGGGTGAGGGAAATTTCAAAATTTTGTGCTTAATAAATTCGGGTGAAATTAGTGCTTTGTATGGTTTTGGTTGATGAAAAAGTTTAAGTTGAGCATGATTCACTCACTCGTTGGTTTTTCTTTTCGGTTCTTTTCCGATTGGGGGCACTTTGAACCGATGAATAAATTTTTTCTTTGTCTGGATATAGCTATTTATAGTCATAGTTAGGGACTTTTCCTAACGATGGATGGATGACGACCGTCTTGAGGAAAAATTAGTCAATAGGTTTTTGTTTTTGAACCCTTAGTTGATTGATGGCTTTATGTTCTTGTTATGTGCTATACATGATTGTGATATGCAAGTGTTGTAAATTTTGAAGCATGCTTAATAGTTGTATAACTCTATTTGAGACACATATGATCTTGAATGTGTCTCAATGTGCTTAAAGTTGAATTTTGCATTCTTGTGATTAGCTGAGTTAAGAGTCTGCCAAATATGTCTTGAATTGAGCATGTGCTATGAGTGTAAGGTTTTTGAATATTACATACTATTGTGTAGTGTCTAGGACTTTCCTGGTGTGTATACAAAATGAAATGAGGTATGTAGATTGTAGGAGATGATTTAGGCATTTCTTTGCATGAGCCTAATTTTTATCCTTCGCTTTAGCTAACTTGAATGTCTAATAATAGTTAGTCCCATTGAGCCTTAAGCCTATTCTTCTCTAGCCACAAAATGAGCTTAATCCTTTCTTTTCATTAGCCTTAAATTTGATCCAAAACTCCTAAGCGCTTAAGTGAAAACGCAAAAAAGTTAAGGAGTGAGAAGTTGGAATGAGAAGGAAAATTGTAGTTGTGGGAGTTAAAGAGAAGACTAGAGGTGCACTTGTTAAAAAATTGAATAAGAGTTAGTAAGGAGTAAAAGAAGAAAGGAGTAAAAAAAAATTGCTTAAGTACTCCATACTAATAGCTTAAGTGTTCCTAATGAAAAAGGGAAATAAAGAGGAAAAATGGAGAATAAAGAATAAAGATGAAGTAAAAGGATAGATACTCGTAATGACAGGGTGATGTATTAAAAGGGTTTAGGGAAGATAGTCACTATTACTGGCCATAATAGTACCTACCCGCCCTTAGATTACATTACAAACCACTAAGTCCCACTTTGTCTTACTTTCGAACATTCCTAAATTAGTGGAGTATAACACTAAAGGCAAGCTTATGGGCCAATACATGTCTCATGTGAATTCTTTGTGAGAGTGAGCTTATTTCTTATTCATACACCGATATATGTCATGATTTGAAAACTAATGAGTGAAAAGAAAATGGGAAACTCTCTTGTTGTGAGTGCACATGTTTGATGAAGGATAAAATTTATATCGGATTTCTTGATTGGTTAATTTGCATGAGTTTGTTGAGGTTGAGAGTCGATTCTTGAGGCTAGGAAGTCTTAGCATAGTTATATGGGATTTTAATGGTTATACCTTGCATGCTTATTTATAACATGCTATCTAAAATAGTCGTTTAGCCTTAACTTGAATTGTCTTGCTTCAATTAGCAATGTGTAAGTCTTTATGTGCATGAGATGTAATAGAACTGTTCGAAGATGAACAAGGATTTAAGTGTGGGGTAGTGATCGTGGGATAATTATGTGCCCAAGTTCTATTTTACATCTTATTTTAGCCGCGTTTGTTAAATTAATTGATTACATTCTCATGTGATTTTGTATAAATTCGTTCATGAACTAACCAATATGACTAGCTCTTTGTTTTGTAAGGTGAAAAATGCTTAGGAGGGGATAAATTGAATGATTCACAAGCAAGAAAGCAGTTGGTAAGGACATGGAGTGATGATGGCAAGAAATAGACTGCCCGTGCCACTCAACGTGCCACACCGCACGAGTTGCGCACTCAGTAGCATGCCACGGCAAGGTAGCAGTGCACTGGCCTACGTGCCACGCCCCAGGCCATGTGCGCGCGAGGCATTGTCAACTGTCGAGTATTCTATGTGTGTTGGGCGATCACGCCGTGCCACGGCCTGCGAGAGGCGAGATGGCCTACGTTCCATGCCCGAAGCCCTCAACCATGCATTGTCAAGGCAAAAATTCCAGTAAGCTTCCGCGTTGCCTCCGTGTCACGAAGGCAAATCAGGGCGTTAAGTTCCATGACACGGAGCTAGTTCATGGCCAGCCAAAAATTGCAATTTTCCCACTTAGTATAAATTAAACACTTAGCTCCTAAAATCATTTTATAACGAAATTTCTTGAGAACAACGGAAAGGAGCGAAGGGAGAAAGGAAGAACTCTACCTAGGGTTCACTAATTTTCATTCTCTTTTATCTATTCTTGTAAGTACTCTACTTGAATCATGTTTTTAAGTACTGGGACGAACATGAGTGGCTTTTCCTCTAGGGTTGAGGCCACATGATATGATTGTAAATGCATGAATTCTTCTTGGTCTGAGTTTTTAGTTGTTGTTTGGTCTTACAGTTTTCATTATTGTTGTTTTTATGCTTGATCACCATGAAAAAAAACTCGTTAAACTTAGGTAAAAGCTCAAAAGAGTAACCCTAGGCTAGAACACAAGAATGTAGGGAGCAAGTTCTCATCTTTACGATAGGATTAGCGGTTAGGATATAAATTATACCTAATTTGCCTTGCTTGGTTACTAAAACGAGATGAACTAGATGCTAACTTAGAATTGTCACATCACCACTCTTAGAAGTAGTTGTGAAGCTAAGATAAGTTAAATGATTAGAGGTATGAAAGTCCATAATCAAGGACACAAACTCCATAAACCACACCCATGTAGTTGAATTGCTCACGAATTAGGACGTCACATCCCCGCTCAACAATGTAGGTGTGAGACTAGTTTGTCGTGTTTAGAGGCTCGAGATAACATGAACATCACATTTTAACTATATGTGAAAACAACTGAAGTTTTCATACCGAACCACAGGGAATTTAAGCATTGTATGATTATTAGGCCTTAACTCTAGTTGCTTCTTGAATTGTTTCATGATTGTTTTGTGATCACCCCTGAATTTAATTATAATTTTTTGAAATTTCTACAATCAACACTTGTGAAGTTTAATTTAACACTTGAACTTGATAATTCAGTGAAATAATTCTAGTCCCTATGGGTTCGACATCCGACTCTTAAAAAGGGCCATTGTATTACTTGTACGACCGCGTGTGCTGGAGCGCAACAAGATCCAAGGTTAAGGCAGTAGTGACGACGACTGGCACCAACAAGTCATTTGAGCTAGCACCGATCCATCCTGTCCGATTGTGGTGAGGGATCTGAGACCTGAATTCAGGGTGTAACAATGAGGGGTAGTAACAGTCTATTCTGATGTCCATTGTCACTGCAGAATGGTTTTTTCAAGAAATTCATTAAGTGTATTTTCGTCATTCCTAAGCCCTAGGGTCCTAAACTGCGTCATTTTAAGCTTGAAATGAGGGAGTTTTAAGAGGGGTAAGTTCATCCTAGACTCATTCACATTCATGCATGCAAGTTGAGTGCTTAGAAGGTTATCAAGCTTAGGTTTTCTATAATTCTTCCTCAATTCTTCATTGGGAAATCAAGGAAGTTGTACAATCTGATTCTCTCAGGTATGTATGGTTATGAATGGGTAAATTTGTTCAGGCCCATGCCCAATCCCTCCCTAATTCATAAAAATCTATATGTTGATTCTATGAGGTTTTAACCCAATGCATGAATTTCCTAAGTTTCTACCATGGGTTTGATCTAAGTATGTCTCTATTATTGAATTATGATTCATGGGCAAGTTTTACATTAATTTCAATTATAATCATGTTTTCAAGATTTATAAATTAAAATGGCCACTTATGAGAAGTTCATGAAAGTTGATATTTATGATGAATGTTCAATTATGATGAGATATTATTGATGAAAACATGTTTTTAAGTTACCCATGTTCATGATCATGTTTTCAAGTGAATTAAGTATTTTCAAGCATGTTTAAGTATTGTGGAAAACCCATATGTTTAAGTATGATTTATAATTTCACAAATTAGCTTACCACATGGTTTCGAAGTTAAGACTTCTAATTATGTTAAGCTTGTGGTATAGTTTGACTCAAAGCTCCTCATGTATGATTTCAGATTTTATATGTATATAATTATTCAGCTTCGTCAATAGACGATGGTCATTTTTGTTGAAAAACGATGGAGAACATATGCATATTTTTGAGAGTAGTGTCTAGTACCGAGTAGGCTAAGGGTCAGTCAACCCTATGCCTCATAACTACGCGCTAACGTAGACTTACATATATATACTTTGGGACCTCCCTTGTGAGCTATCCCCTGCCTCGAATGGGCCTTGAGCTTGATATCAAAATCATGGTATCGTCCTTAGCCCTGGCAAGGTTTTGGAAAGCTCTACCCACTTGAGTGTGATAGTTGGGACCACGTAAGATCTATCGTGGTAATGTCGATTATATGTAGAGTCTCCTATTGTTCCTCATGATTTCAGTTACACATGTTCATCAGTCATGATAGTATGTTTTCAGCAGGTTTGACCCGATGTTCAGTTTTACTTATGATTATCAATTTTCAACTTTGGTTCATTCGATTCAGTTATAATGTTTAGTTATTCTCATATTATGATTTCAGAAAATAGCATGCGAGCCCTACTCTCGGATTCTTGTTTTGATTATGTTTTAAATGATTTTACTTATTTAAGTAGTTTTACTTACCTTGCATACTCGATACATTTCACGTACTAACCGCATACTCTATACTACATCATTTTATGATACAGGCTTCAATCTTCAGACTCAGCCCCGTCACTAGCCAGTTTTCGGAGTTAGCATCCAGCTTCTATGGTAAGTCCTCATCTCCTGAGGACCATTTATTATCAGTTATCTTGGTATTTTAGTTTTCAGACTTGTCGGGTTAGTTGGGGGTGTTGTCCCATCAAGCCATCAGTTATGTAGAGGCTTTCAGACTGTATGTAGTAATCAGCTCGTCATGTATTATGTGGATTCCAATTTCGATGTTATGTTATGATTAGACTTCCGTTATGGCTATCATATTAAGTCTTCCTCTTTATTTGAATGAGTTAGATGTATGTTCATTCCACGGATTGACTTGGAGTCTCTCAGGGCTCCTTATCCCGTGTCTCGATCTAGGCCTATGTTCGAGTTGTGACAAACATGGTATAAGAGCAATAGGTTTTGAAGTGTCCTAGGGTGTCGGAAAGGAACGTTAAGTAGAGTCTTTTTCATGGGTGTGATGTGTGCCACACTTATAATGAAGAGGCTATGAGACATTTAGGAAAGGTTCCCTTCATTCATGATCTATGTCGTGCGGTGAAATGTCTCTCTATCCTTCTAACTCGTGCTATTTGGCTATGCAGAATCATTCCTCCCCGCAGAGTTAATGGCAGAAGGAATGGGAATGGAAATGGCCACGAGGATGGCAGTGGAGATAGGCACCAGCAAGACCTACCGGTCCATGAGCACCATGCACCGAAGCTGGTTGCCCATGTTGAATACAGGGCAACCATTCAGATGCTAGCGCAAGCCTTGATTGCCCAGGTCAACCAGCAAGAAGTGGCACATGTCTCACAGAATAGGAATGTGGCAACAACACGAGTCAGGTATTTCCTAAGGATGAACCCACTAGAGTTTCTTGGGTCAAAGGTGGACGAGGATCTACATGAGTTTATTGACGAGATTTTGAAGATCACCTAGGTCATGGGGGTGAATGGGGAAGAGTTTGCTGATTTGGCCTCATATCAGTTGAAGGGGGTCGCACACATTTGGTTTAGATATTGGAAGGATAGTAGGGCAGCTGGAGCAGGCTCTATCTGTTGGGAGGAGTTTCACGTCGCTTTTCTAGATCGGTTCTTCCCTCATGAGATGAGGGAGTTGAAGGCGGACGAGTTTTTGAATCTAAAACAAGGAAGATGATGGTGCAGGAGTATGCCCTAGAGTTCACTCGTCTGTCAAAGTACGCCCCAAAGTTAGTGGTTTATCAGAGGGGGCGAGTGAGCAGGTTTGTTCATGAGGTGACGGACTATCTATACAAGGATTGCAGAACCACCATGCTCCATCAAGATATGGATTTCCCTTAGATAGTCTTGTACGCCCAGAAGATGAAGGTGAAGCATATGAGGGAGAGAGAGGTCAAGAGGGCCAGGACAGACAACTATAGGTTCTCTCAACTGAGGCCAGGTGGTGGGCACCGGTAGTAGTCCCACCAGAGGTCTTTAGCCCCAGCATCTTCAGTGATGAGTATGCCATAAATACCTAGGCACGACCAGAGAGGGCGAGCATCAGGCTCTAGGGGTCAGAGCAGCAGGCCCATGGATTCTAGTATCCTAGTTTGCAGAAGGTGTAGTCAGGGGCACACGAGTCAGTGTTTGGCGGGTATAGGTGCTTGCTTCGGGTGTGGAAAGCCCGGACATATGCTCAGGGATTTCCTAGCAGCTAGATAGGGCCATGATTGCAGTCCAGGCCCAACTTTCAGTTCATCAGCTCCACCCACTTGCCCAGCCCAGCAGGGGGCATCTACTAGCACAGGTGGCGGTCAGCGCCAAAACAGATTCTATGCCTTCGCATCTCTCCAAGAGCAGGAGGTCTCCCCGGATGTAGTCACTGGTATGTTACGAGTTTTCCATCTTTATGTATATGCTTTGTTAGATCCAAGGGCTACCTTGGCTTTTGTGACACCTTATGTGGCTAGTAGTTCCGAGTCGGTCCTGAAATCTTGTTAGAACCTTTCTCAGTCTCTACTACAGTAGGTGATTCAGTTGAAGCTAGATAGGTGTATAGAAGTTTCCCGGTCACAATCCTTCATAAGTCACCTCAACAGATCTAGTAGAGTAAGCCATGAACGACTTTGATGTTATCCTTGGCATGTATTGGCTATTTTCATGTTATGCCTCAGTTAATTCTAGAACCCAGGCTATAGAGTTTAGATTTTTGGGTGAGCCAGTCATAGAGTGGAAGGGTAGTTCAGTTGTTCCTGTAGGTCATTTCATTTCCTACCTTAAGGCCAGGAAAATGATCTCCAAAGATTGTGTATACCATTTAGCTAGGGTTAAGGATGCTACATCCGAGACTCTAACTATCCAGTCAGTCCCAATAGTATGTAAGTGTCCAAACGTTTTCCTAGATGATTTATCGGGAATCCCTCTTGAGCAGGAGATTGATTTTGGTATTGATCTTCTTCCCGCTATGCATCCTATATCTATTTCTCCTTACAGAATGGCCCCAGCCAAGTTAAAGGAGTTGAAGGAGCAGTTGAAGGACCTACTAGACAAGGGTTTCATCAAACCTAACATGTCCCCATGGGGTTCACCTGTTCTCTTTGTCTGAAAGAAATATGGTTCTCTTCATATATGTGTTGATTATCGACAATTGAATAAGGTCACCATCAAGAACAGGTATCCTCTACCCAGGATTGATGATTTGTTTGATGAGCTCCAGGGTTCCAAGTGCTTCGCAAAGATAGAACTCAGATCCGGGTACTATTAGCTCAGGGTTTGGGAGAGTGACATCCCGAAGATAGCCTTCAGAACTCGGTATGGTCACTATGAGTTTGTAGTTATGTCATTTGGACTAATGAATGCTCCTGCAGCTTTTATGGACTTGATGAAAAGGGTGTTCAAGCCATACATGGATATGTTCATGATCGTGCTTATTGATGACATCCTGATACTCTCGGAGCAAGGAGGAGAAATGCCACTCATTTGAGGGTGGTACTATAGACTCTCAAAGATCTCCAACTATATGTCAAATTCAGAAAGTGTGAGTTTTGGTTGAACTCAGTGGCACTTTTAGGCCATGTGGTATCTAGTGAGGGTGTTCAGGTGGACTCTCAAAAGATCGAGGTAGTGAAGAATTGTCCTAGACCGGTGAATCCTTCAGATATCAAGAGCTTCTTGGGCTTAGCTGGCTACTATCGGAGATTTGTTGAGAGATTTTCATCTATTGCTGTGCGATTAACCAAATTGACCCAAAAGAAAGTGAAATTCTAATGGTTGGATGCTTGTGAAAGGAGCTTCCAAAAGGTTAAAGACTCCACTCACCTCAACACCGGTGAGGGTATCGATGGGTTTGTGGTGTATTGCGATGCTTCTTGAATAGACCTTGGTTGTGTATTGATGCAGCATGGTAAAGTCATAGCATATGCTTCTAGGCATCTAAAGGTTCATGAAAGGAATTACCCGACCCATGATCTTGAATTGGGAGCGGTGGTATTTTCCTTAAAGATATGGAAACACTATTTTTATGGGGTCCAGGTAGATGTGTTTATGGACCACAAGAGATTACAATATGTGTTTACCCAGAAGGATCTAAATCTACGCCAAAGGAGGTGGTTGGAGCTACTCAAGGACTATGATATGAGTGTCCTGTACCATCCGGGAAAGGCCAACGTAGTGGAAGATTGTGTCCCATGTGGATGAGGGGAGGAAGGAGCTGGTGAAGGATTTGCATCAGCTTCCAAGGTTGGGAGTTCGTTTGGTTGACTTGATCGACGACAGTGTTATAGATCAGAATGTGTCAGAATCAAGCTTGGTGATTGATGTGAAAGTTAGGCAAGATGAGGACCCTATTTTAGTAAAGCTAAAGGAAACCATTCAGAATCAAAAGGTAGAGGTCTTCTCCAAAGGGGGAGATTGTATGCTTCGATATCAGGGTCTCTTTTGTGTTTCAGACGTTGATGATTTGAGAAATCGGATGATGGATGAGGCTCACGGTTCTAGGATTTGATACATCCAGGTGCCACCAAGATGTACTATTACCTATGGGAAGTCTATTGATGGAATGACATGAAGAAAGACATCGCAAAATTTGTAGCTAAGTGTTCAAACTATCAGCAAGTGAAGGTTGAGCACTAGAGACTGGGAGGTGTGCTTCAGGATATCAGTATCATTACATAGAAGTGGGAAGAAATAAATATGGACTTTATCATAGGGTTTCCTCGCACTCGTCAACAGTATGAATCTATTTGGGTGGTTTTGGATAGGTTGACCAAAGACACTCATTTTCACCGGTCAAAACCACTGATACAGTGGAGGATTATGCCAAACTATACATTCGAGAGCTAGTTCGGTTGCATGGAGTGCCCTTGTCCATCATATTAGACAGAGGTACCCAATTTACCTCTCAGTTTTGGATGTCGTTTAAAAAAGGACTGGGTACTCAAGTTAAGCTCAGTACAACATTTCACTCACAAATGGATGTTCAAGCGGAGCAGACAATTCAGACTCTCAAGGACATGTAGAGAGCATGTGTGATTGACTTCAAAGGTAATTGGGATGACCACTTGCCTCTTATTGAGTTTGCATACAATAACAACTACCATTCCAGCATTCAGATGGCTCTGTTTGAGGCTCTCTGTGGTCGGAGATGTAGATCTACATCTCCACCCTATTGGAACGCATAACGAACCATCATACGAATCGTTGCCAGTGACCACGACTCATGGTCACCACTCATTATCTCCATTGCCTCAAACATCAAATCATTAGTTACCTGCTGACCATGATTCACCCAACGAATCGTGGGGTCTGACCATGACTAATGATCATGCCTGTGGTGACCCCATCAAAAATTTTTAAACTCAAGTCCAGTACCTAACCACGAGTCACCTCATGACTCGTGGTCTTCCCCACGGGTCACAGAACGATTCGTTCTATGACCTGGTATAGAATTTTTAGTTTTCTCCGTTTCACTCTTGGGTTTGATCTTAAGGCTTTCGGGGTATTACAGTCATCATGTATTATGTGGATTCCAATTTTGATGTTATGTTATGATTATACTTTCTTTATAGTTATCATGTTAAGTCTTCCGCTTTATTTGAATGAGTTAGATGTATGTTCATACCATGGGTCGGCTTGGAGTCTCTCGGGGCTCGTTGTCTTGTGTCTCGATCCGAGCCTATGTTCGGGTTGTGATATAAATTCTACAGCATAAAGTATGTGGTCAGTACGTGGAATGTACCGATTATGAAAGGCAAGTAAAACCGCTAAGTAAATCAAATCATAAAACATAATTAAGATTAGATTCTGAGAGTAGGGCCTGGATGCTATTTTTTGAAATCATGACCTGAATATAATTGAACATCTTAACTAAATCGAATGACCAAAAGCTAAAAACTGATACTCATAAGTAAAACTGAACATTGGGTCAAACCTGCTAAATCATAGTATCTTAATTGATGCACATGCATAACTGAAATCATGAGGAACAATGGGAGACTCGTCATATAACCGACATTACCAAGATAGAGCTTATGTGGCCTCGACTATCACACTCAAGTGGGCTGAGCTTTCCAAAGCTTTTCTAGGGCTAAGGACGCTACTATGATATCGATATCAAGATGAAGGCTCCTTGGGGGTAGGGAAATCTCACAAGGGAGGTCCCAAATAATTTGAACACGCCTACGCTGGCGTGCAATTTTGAGGCATAGGGTTGATTGACCCTTAGCCTACTCGGTGCTAGACACTACTCCCAAAAACTGCATATGCTCTCCATCTTTTTTCAACGAAGCTAAACCGTCGTCTAGTGACGAAGCTGACTCTGACCATACATACATAAATCAGAAATTATAACATGAGGAGCCTTGGCTCAAACCATACTACAAGCTGAAAATAGTGTCAGTCTTACACTCCAAAATCCAGGTGGTAAGCTAATACATGAAGTTTAGATAAATCATGTAACATACTTGATCATATGGACTTGCCTAATACTGAAACATGCTTGACATAGACTTGATCCTTCGAGAACATGAACATAGACATGGGTAATTCGAAATCATTCTTTCTTTATAAATATTTCATCATTCTTGAATACATATTTCATAGATCTCAACTTTCATGAACTTTCATGGATGGACATCATAATTTATAAAACTTGAAAAAATAGTTTATAATTGAAAACATTGTAAAATATACCCATTAATCGTAATTCAACATTAGAAACATGCTTAGATCATACCCATAATAGAAAATTAGAAATTTACATATTGGATGAAAACCCCATAGATTCATCAATTAGAGTACCATGAATTGAGAGGGGATTGGGCATGGGTGTGGAAAATTACACCCATTCATAACCCCACATACTTGGAAGGATCTGATTTCACAACTCCCTTGATTGCCCAAAGGAAATTTGGGGAAGAACCTTGAAGAGGCTAGGCTTGATCACTCCATAATCCTCTAAGATTGCATACATGAATTAGAATAGGCTTAGAATGACTTAACCCTTCTTAAAACACACTATTCTGAGCTTAAAATGACATCGTATAGCCTTAAGAACTTAGGAATTACGGAAAAGCCTTTAATAAATTCGCAGGAAATTGCACACTTCCAGTCCCAATGAGGGACTGGATGACTTGTGCCCTCTGACCACGACTCGTGGTTACCTTCTTGTGATCAGCACTGGGAACTTGCCTTCCTTGGTCACCACGAGGGACACCACGACTTGTGGTGTACCCGACAATTAGTGGTGATGACCTGTTAGGTAAACTGCCCATTTTCCTACATCCTTCAATCCATCCTTGACCATGGTTGGTCTAACGAATTGTGGTGCTGACCACGACTCGTGGTCATACCCGTGGTCACCCCAACTCTGAAAATTCCAATCATGGCCAAACCTCTCCCCGGGAGTCACTTAACAACTCATGGTGTTCCTGTCGGGTCACTGGACGACTCGTCCTATGACCTAGCGCAGAAAATTTTGTTTTCTCTGTTTCAACTGTCGGGTCTGATCTTAAGGTTTTCGGGGTATTACAGTGCAGACTCGGGTTGTGACACCTATATATAGGGGCTGGCCAACATGATTACCGAGATGCGGACCATTTCACTATAGGACAAATGGCCTAGCTCCTCTGACTTTCCTGATGTTCCGTCCCTCATATGCAATATCAACTCCGGTCTTCGTTTGACATATAATATATAGTAAGGAAAATTAGGCTTGTATGTCTAAAATCTATCAATGAAATTGATCTAAACATTTGGGGTTTTACATCCTTCCCTTTTAGATATATTTATCATTGAATGTCGATGATATGCACGATTCAATTCTATGAAGTATCACAATGCAACTAAGCTCACCAATCACAAATATCACGAGTCTAACACAAGTTGACATCAAACAACACTTCACGATCCTAAACCTACCAAGGTACAAACAAACTCAAACTCGAGATACTAATCAAAATAAATATATAATTGACACATTGCCTATTAAAAGCTTTGTAGTTTGTTGGTCTCCCAAAGAAAATATATGAGTCATGGCTCGATCTAGAACAACAATTCTACCTTAACCCTGCCCTCGACCCATTACTTACTATGACCTTGGCTAAATTGGCCCTACTGGAGCAGGTGACCTTACTATCGATTGTGTTAGTCGTGCCATACCACATTGCACTCGAGTAGGGAAATACTTCATTTTATGACCCTCGACTCCATATGAGTAACAGGTTTTCATCCTTTCTCTACATGTCCTAGAATGCGTTCGACCGCATAACTTATAATATGGCAGGGCCTGTCTATCGTATTGTCCAAATACTGAGGCTTGAGATCCTTCTCTTGACTCAATGGGAGCCCCATGTTTGTACTCACCGTATCGTGGATTAGGGACACTCTGTAACCCTCTCTAAACATCTGCAGACCTTGTCCTCCTTCATTGCTCCCTTTCTGCCCACTCCTAATCCAACCGCTAATGCTTGTGCTCCTCCAAACTCTAAACCAATGCATGTATATGGGATATATACATACCCTTCTACATTGCAACAACCGTGCAGTGCTCCACATACTCTGATAGTAGTCCATTTATGTGCCATTGTATCCTAGCTCGCATAGAGCTAACAAAAGGAGTAGCATATCGACCCAATGAGTTAAATTGGAGCCTATAATCCTGTATGCTCATATCACCCTACTGTAAGGACAGGAAATGATAGACCTTGGCCTCCAAAAACTCCAATGGTATATAATGGTCCAAAACTGTGTCAAAAAAAAGTCAGCCCATTTTGCTAGAGATGCATCTCTGCCTCTAGAACGCTCCCAACCTTGGTACCCCAATCCTGCTATCTCCCATAATCTGAATGCTGCCAACTCTACAACCTTAAGTAAAATCCTCATCTGCAATCGTTGTAGGTGGCTATGGAGGTTCTACATCCCTCAGAACATCCCCTGCCCAAGGGGCATTCCCAACTGGGGGTCAGGTGCATGAGGTAGGGTAGTGGCCTCATCTTGGGCCTCAGAAGGGCCTGTCTATATGTTGTACCCTACTGGTACCTTCACCTGCCGCTATATCTAACTGCTGACTGACTACTGTCCTGCGTGCCAAAAGTATTATGTGGAAAAATTAATAAACCTGAGCGTAGAAAGAACACCTATAACTCCAGATTTACCGTACAATTTCTATAAAACACAAAGTTAACAATCCTAAATGTCCTTTTAGTTTTAGTTTTAGGCGTAAATGTTAACAATCCCAAAATGTCCTCTCAGATTTCATTTTTTGTGTAGCACGTATAAATTCAGTCGGGATTGTTTCATATATTTCAGCATGTTTTATTTATAATATTTTTTAGCATGATTATATTCTTAATTTCCTGAACTCGCATAGNACGTATAGCTCACGTGGTTATATGTCAGTTACTGACTCTCCCACTAGATAATATTTTTTAGCATGATTATATTCTTAATTTCCTGAACTCGCATAGTTAGTGCATTCCGAGAACTGCTCCCATATTTCTATGTGTTATATCGTTTTATTATATAGGCTCAAGTACCCAGCCTCAACATCTCAGCTAGTTTCTCCAGGAAAATTTCCAACAGTTGATAGTGGTTATTCGTCATATGCCGAGGGCTGGAGATTTCATCTTCATCTTTGTTATTTTTAGTTTTAGTTTTAGACCTTGGAGCTAGCTGGGGGTTTGTCCCAACAACTCGTCAGTTTCTTTTAGAAGGCTTTCAAATAGAACATGTTAGTTTCATCTTGAGTTTATGTATTTGAGTAAATATCAATAATTTATCAGACGCTATTTATTTATAACTATTTGGTTATTGTTTTCATACATCTTCCGCTTAATAGTCTTTTACAGTGGTTCAATCATTATAGAATTATGCCATACCATGGGTTTTCTTAGGCTCACTTGTGATCCTAAGTATCGGGTGGCGTCCAGGGTGCAAACTCGGGTCGTGAAAAAATTGGTATCATAGCATCAGATTTAGAGTGTCTTAGGATGTTTGAAAGCTGTGTCAAGTAGAGTACTTTTCATGGGAGTGATGCGTGGCACACTTATGAGGGGGAGGCTACGAGGCATTTTTAGGAAAATTCCCTTTTCTTTAGTATTCTTATCGTACGTAGAGTTTCAATCTCTAAAATGTCCTCAAAACTCGTTCTCCACCCTTTTTAGTTGAAAATGCCTCCAAAAAGAGGAAATCGAAGGAGGAACGGTAATGCTAACCAGCCAGCCCCACCAGCTCCAACAGCTCCTCCAGATGATTAGGTGTCACATGCAGAGTTCTGGGCTGCTACACAAATGCTGGATCAGGTGATAACGAACCAGGTCAACCAGCAGGTTATCGTACCTACCAATTCCAATAGGTTTATAGTTGTTGCCAGAGTTTGGGATTTTACTCGAATGAATCCCCCAACATTTCACGGGTCTAAGGTAGATGAGGAACCACAAAAGTTCATTAATGAGGTTTAGAAGATCACCCAATTCATGAGCGTTACTTCTATATAAAGTTTAGATTTGGCCGCTTATCAGTTAAAAGGAGTGGCTCAGATATGGTATAAACAGTGGAAAGAGGGAAGGTGAAATAGTGCAGGTTCGGTGGAGTGGGACAAATTTGTGACTGCATTCCTAGACAGATTCTTTCTCCCAGGAGTTTAGGGAAGCTAAGGCCACTGAGTTTGTGAACTTTAGGTAGATCTACATGATAGTGCAGGAGTACGCTTTAAAATTTACTCAACTATCGAAGTATGCTCCAGAAATGGTTGCGAAGCTGAGGGATCGCATGCTCAAGTTCATGAACGGAGTCTCGGAATTTTAGTCAAGGAATGCAAGACGCCATGCTTATCAATGAGATGGACATCTCCAGACGCATTATCCATGCACAACAGATAGAGGCGGAGAAATCGCAGGAGATAAAGAGGGAGAGTAAATGGGCACGAACAAGGCCAGTTCTCAATAGAGGTCGGGCGGTAGTAGTCGCCCACAATAGAAGCAGACACCTCCAACACCCTTATCAGCCAGTGCTCCTTCTTCCAAGCACCGAAAATATCAGAGGGGTGGAGCATCAGGCTCCCAGTCTCAAATTGATGTTTCTAGTAGTCGTACTTTTCCAATATGTCTAAGTGTGGTAAGAACCATCCCGGTGAATGCCGTTTGAGGAAGGAAGGTTTCTTTAGTTGTGTCCAGCTAGGTCACAAGTTGAGGGAGTGCCCGTCAGCGGGACGGAGGAAGACCCAGTCCACTATATTAGCAGCTCCTCCAGGTATCTTAGTTCAGCAGGGCACTACCTCAGGTACAGGTGGTAGTTAGTACCAGAACCGTTTCTATGCCCTATCCTCCCCTCAGGATTAGAAGAACTCAGCTGACGTACTCACTAGTATGCTATGCCTCTTTTAGATTGATGTGTATGCTTTACTAGATCCAGGAGCCACACTTTCCTTTGTAAATCCTTATATTACAGTCCAGTTTGATATTAGCCTAGAAATCCTCTTAGAGTCATTTTCAGTCTTTACTTTGATTGAAGAATCAGTTAGAGCCATTCGAGTATACAAAAATTGTTCGGTCTTAGTGTTGGATAAAGTCACCATAGTTGATCTAGTAGAGTTAGATATGGTCGATTTTTACCTCATTCTTGGCATGGACTGGTTACATTCTTTCAATGCCTCAGTTGACTGCAGAACCAGGGTCATCAGATTCTAGTTTCCTAACGAACCAGTCTTAGAGTGGAAGGGTAGTACTTCAGCACCTAAGGGTCAGTTCATTTCATACCTTAAGGCTAGGAAAATGATCGCGAAGAGGTATATCTAACACTTTATTAGGATCAAAGATTCTAGTTCCGCGACCTAGACACTTCAATCAGTTGCAGTTGTAAATGAGTTCCTTGATTTGTTTCCCCAAGATCTTCCCCAAGTCCTCATAATGCTCAAATCACACCCCTGTAAAAGTATGATGCGAACATTCTCAATAAAGAACCTAACTAGGTTGGAGTCGATCCCATAGGAAATATAGTTAGGATGTAGAATAACACTAGTATTTATGCTTTCAGTACAATTATTCTGTAAAGGGTTTTTATCAAAGAAGTAATCAAGTAATAGTATTGTAAATTGATGTTGTTGTCAAGTTTATGCAATTAACTAGTGAAGTGATTCCCATGGATTCATAACAACTTTTAGTGAATACACTAATGATCTATCTCAATACGTAGCCTGTAGAACTGATAACATAGATTCATCCAAATGATTGATTAATCCTTATTGGAAGACTATACTCAATCCGGATTAGGTCTCTTGGGTGTTTAACTATTCTGCAACCGCAACTCAAGTTATTCAATGAATCATAAAGTTGAAGGCTTTGTTTTTCTTCTCTTTTCCTAGTCTCTACCTCTCTAGGTTCAAGTTATTAGAGAATTCAGGCAAGTCCTAACATCGCGCTCCGTTAAGAAACATTTAAAGCTGAAGAAAAAAAATACAAACATAAGTATTGATTTTGAATCACTATGTGCAAAACCTAGTTAGTTATTCCATAATGGCTTCCACAACCCTAGTTGTGGAGGTTTTACCCTCTCATATTTGAAGGAAATGAATTAGCATTCATGAAAGAAATCATAATTAAAGATTTACAATGATGATTGAAACAAAATCCAATTGATTATTGCACAATTCAACTTCAAACAACTCAAAAACAATGAGTAATATCTCTAAGAATATTGAAAAACTCAAGAAGAATCTCAAAAGTATCGGTTCTCTATCAAAAAGTTGTCCTCCTAACAAAAATAACCTAGAAAAGTTTTTATATAAATAATTAGAAACCTTTCATAAATTAACAGGAAAACTGCTATAACTGTCACCGCCAGATCCTACGAGTCATAGCTTGAAGCTACAAGTTGTTCCTTCCATCCATACAATGCTAGGCAACTTTGAAACTGGCTGTCTTGGGAGATGGTACGGCTCATAAAATGCTATAAGTCATACATTTCTTTTCTTGTCTAATACTGTGAAGTCTGGCATCCTCTAAATATTTCCACAAGTCTTGGGTATGATTGGTATATTGATCTTATGGCTCATGGTATCCTCTCATACCCTAGGATCTGCCAATCAACATTTTCTCTGAAGTTCACCACGGCTCCTTGGTATGATTCCTATGTGGTCATCACGACTATTAGCTACTACCCATACCAGGAGACTAGACAAATGCATACTTCTGTAATTTTCCATGACTGCTATGGTAAGATTCGTAAAAAGATAGTATGACTCGTACCAAGAGTTCTACTTAGACATCACCTTGTGCAGTTCCTATGGATCTTATCATGAATGCATAGTACGACTCATACCAGGAAGGTACAACTTGTACTAAGGCCTGCAACTTCACCATTTTCTGCACTCTTTTCACTTCATGTACTGAATTCAACTCCACCACATGATTTGCTGGAAAACACAACAAAAGTGCATCATATTTGTATAAACAAACCTAGGAATATGCATATTTCCTCAATTTTAAGCATCAAAAGTACTATAAACCCATAGCACATCAAAACCCTCAATTTAAAGCTTTTGCATATCCTTAGGCAAACAAAACAAAACTATAACACGACGTTTAATGATAACGCTCAAACTCACACTCCTAATAAAGTATGAAGCGGATGTTGTCCCTCGACAAAGGTTGGGGTCGATCCCATAAGGAATATGGTCAAGATATAGAATAATGCAGGTATTTAAGCTTTTAAATATGTTATCTCCAGATAGGGGGGTCTATGAAAGTAATTGTAAAACAAGATCGAGATTTCATTATTGTTTATCAAGATTTGTAATTAACTAGGGTAAGTGTTCCCCATAGGTTCATAATTACTTTGGGTTTACACTCGTGATCTATCCCAATGCTTTCTGGTAGAACTAATAACTTGGGTTCATCCAAATGACTGGTTCGTCCATATTGGATAACTATACTCAATCACCGGGTTAGGTCTCATGAGGGATTTCAATTTAACCGCTATCAATTTTTTCCCAATTAACTATGTTGCGACCGCATCTCAAGTCATACAATGACCCATAAAGATCAAGACTTTATTGTAATTCTCTTTTTCTAATCTCTACTTCTCTAGGTTCAAGAAAGAAAAGAATTCTGGAAAGTCTCAACGTTGTGCTTCATTAAGAAACATTAAAGATGAAGAGAATACAATACAAGTGCTTAGCATTGGTTTTGAATGACTTTGTGTAACCTAGTTCGTTAATTCACCATGTTTCCTATCAACCCTAGTTGTGGAGTTTTTAGCCTCTAATGATGGTAAGATTGTTATTAGCATTCATAGACAAACACATAATTGAATACTTACAAAGATGATTGAAAGAAAACCTGCTTTCATTATTGCAAAAATGTACGAAGAAAAACTCAAGAACAATGAAGAAATCCCAAATAAGAAAATCTCCAAGACTTGAATTAATAGTTAATAACGTAAGAAAAAATCAATTCTTGAATCTCGTCTTGTCTAATCGTGCCTCTCTACTAAAAATGACCTAAAAAGTATTTGTAAAAATAATTGGAAGCTTCTCTGAAGTAAACAGGGAAACTACCAAAAACTGTCGCCGCCTTCACCTACAACCCGTTACAGGACTGTATTGGTCGTATCTTGACTTGTACATTGCATGGCTTCTGCTTAATCTACCTAAGTTTTGAGACATGGTATGACTCGTACGAAGAAGCTACGAGTCATTCAATCTTCCCGTGGCTTGATCTTGCACTTGCTGGAATCTTCTATTAACTTTCACGGGTGACCTGGTACGACTGGTGTCTTTGTTCCACTATCCATGACTCCTTCTCGTACCTTGAGTTCTGCCAGTCTTCTATTCTTCTGGTCTTTTCCACGGTTCCTTGGTACAGGTCTTAGGTAAATCTCAATACTCATGATTTCCACCTGTACCAAGACACTTGGCCTATGCAATTCGTCCTGGAACTTTCCACGACTGCCATGGTACGGCTCGCACCATGAGCCGTAACTTGTCCTTGCCTTATGATTTGGTCTAGGACCTTTCCACGACATTCAGTACAGCTCGTACTGAGATTCGTACTTAGCCACTTTTCTACATTTTCTCCATCTTTTGCACAATTCAGCTCCAACATCTATTTTCCCTGGAAAAAAAGTAAAAATGCCTCACATCCATATAAATACACCTAAGTCCATACTAGTTTCCCAGTTTTAAGCGTTGAAAGGCTATAAACTCACAGCATATCAACATCCTCAACTTAAGACTTTAGCATGTCCTCGGGCAATGAAAACAAAAACTAAAAAAGATGCTTAACTAGAAAGTAAACCTAGAATACCTACAACCAACACAACAAATTTTGCACTATGAACCATATTCAACTGATGACCTTTTTTCCTATTCAAATTAAATCAGCTATGCATGCATGTAACCACAAATCAATGACATACAGGAATCAAATATGACATCAAATATCAACAGAGAATTGAGCCATCACCAATACTATTAACACGGATAATTAGTAAATACAACAAAAGGACCCTCACAACAAGTGAATTCCCCAACACTCATAGATACATAAAATAATGAACTTGGGACTAAACATATGAGACTCTCACTCTCTCAAAGAAGTTCCAAATATTGCACATCGGATATCATAGTCTTGCCTTTATTTTCTCCACTTCAGCTTTTCGGATAGTTAAACTAGGATTACTATAGGACTTTATTTGGCTTGTAATATAGGTTTCAGGCTGGGTATGGTAAATATGAAATTAAATGACTAAAACCTCCTTGGCACTACATACTTATGGCTCCACTTTACACTTTTTTTTACCCCATTTTTTTTACTTTTCAATTTTTCCTCTCTTTTCTCCATTTACGTGCAATTTGTGGGTGTGGTGTGTTTTACTCATTTTTTCATTCCTTTTTCTCTTGTATTTTCTTTTCATTTTTCTTTTTCAGCTCTTTTTTCTTTTTTTTCTTGTCACACCACAACTCATCTTTAACCTTTTTTCTTTCTTTTCCTTTTTCATCTCCCCACAATCTATCCACCCCTACTATAGCCACCCTCAACTTAGGCATTTTTCCTGGGTTGAGGTTCACAATGTTCAAAGAGGGACTAGAGAAAAAGCAGGTTCATTATAAACAATGGGTGAGGTTAAAGGTTAATCAAAGAAAAATTGTTAATATAAGGCTCAAAATCGAGATCAACGGATTCATCATCATTTGGTGGGTTCATTTAAGCTAAAGTGGCTCAAATCAATAAAAACCTGTGATCATCTCCTAACCAACTATCTTAAAGCCTATGTAAAGACCAACCGGACATGTTCTAGATCCTCTACGCTATATTGAACTAAGTATACATCCTTACTCACTCATGGTACAAAGATCCTCTATAACTACTCATGCTCATAATTTAAATTCCATAAAAAGATCCATAAGAGTTGTGCAATTGTAATCAACTACATAAATAACATCAAAACAAAATTTTCAAACATGGTAAATGTTTTTCAAAAATGTCAAAATAGTGCTTTTATTGGCTGCAAAGTTTCTAATTAAATGAAAAAAACCTAAAAATGCCGGTTCTACTAGATATCATGCCCGAGGGAAAAGAAACACGACAAGAAAAACCCTCAGACGAATAAAAAAATTCCCAAAAAATACAAGTACACCCTCTTTGAAAAACATGCTTCATCCCCGAAGCATAAACTATATAAGAACAAAGGAAAGGAACATACTTGTGGCTACTCAAACTTCACCTTCCATGGGTTTCCTCCCATGCAGTGCCTAATTTAGCATCTCGGCGAAATAACTTCTTTGATCATTCAGGAATCATTAAGGTACACCGACTCAATCCTTCTTATCTCTTCGGTGTTTCCTAGATACAACTTTATACTTTGCGCATTCACCTTGAACCTCTTACCATATTTATTCTCAATCTCCACTACACCATATTGGGACACATTAACCACTCTATGTGGTCCCATCCACCTAGATTTCAATTTACCGAAATGCAGATGGAGCCTTGAATTCAACAGTAAGACCAAATCACCAGCGTTGAACTCTCTCTTTGCAATCTTTCTGTCATGGTAGATCTTCATTCTTTTTTTATAAATGGCCGAACTCTCATAAGCTCAAAGATGAAATTCATCTAACTCATTGAGCTGATCTATTCTCAACTCAGCTGCTTCATTCCAATCTAAGTTCAGCTTTTTCTGTGCCTAAAATGGCTTATACTCTAACTCTACCAGCAGATGACATAATATTCCATCAACTAGCTGATATGGAGATGAGATTATGGGGTTCTTATAAGCTATTCGATATCCCCACAATGTATCATCGAGCTTCCTAGATCAATTTGTTCGATTGGTATTCACTGTTTTGGCCAAAATAGTTTTTATCTTTCTGTTAGACACTTCTACCTTCCCACTTTATTGAGGATTGTAAGGTGTTGCCACCTTATGTTTCACACCGTATTTCTCCAGCAAAGTTCTAAAGAGGCTGTCACAAAAATGTGACCCACCGTCACTGATGGGGTTCCAAATATGGCGAATATGTGCTTTTGCAAAAATGTTGTGACACTTCTTCCTTCATTGATAGGAAGTACAATGGCTTCTACCCACATAGAGACATAGTCCATAGCCACCAAGATATATTTCATCCTATATGATCTCACAAATGGGCCCATGAAGCCAATGCCCCATACATCGAATAACTCTACTTCCAAGATATGAGTCAATGGTAGCTCATGCTTATGCATAATGCCAACTTGCCTTTTTCCATTGATCACACGCCTTGGAAAAATCATACGCATCTTAGTGGATGGAAGGCCAATAATTCCTGCACTACAAAATTGTGTGTGCGGTTTGGATACCACTATGATGACCCCCAACTGGTGATGAGTGGTAGGCCTCCAAAATACTCAACATCTCTACTTTTGGCACACATCTCCAAATTAGCCCATCTGCACAAATGTGGAGTAGATATGCTTCATCCCAATAGTACCTTCGAGCGCCAAATAGGAACTTTTTCCTTTGTTGATGGGTCATATATGTCGGGATTATATGGCTTACCAAATAATTTGCATAGTCAGAAAACTAGGGGATCAAATCTTGAGATGCAGTTAATACCTATTCATTTGGAAATGTATCATCAATATCAATCTCATCCTTCACTGTAGCCTCTTCTTCTGGTCTGGACAAGTGATCAACTACCTGATTTTCTATTCCTTTTTGGTCTTTTACCTCAAATTCAAATTTAAATTCTTGGAGCAACTACTTCCATATGATCAGTCTAGGTTTAGCATTTTTTTATATCAAATACCTCAGTGCAGTATGGTCTGTATGGACAATGAATTTAGTTCCAAGCAAGTACGCCCGAAAAATTTCGAACGCAAAGACCACTGCAAGTAGCTCCTCTTCAGTGAATGTGTAGTTCTTTTGAGCTGTATTTAGTGTCTTACTAGCATAATAGATAAGATGAAAAATCTTGGCCTTCATTGGCCTAGAACAGCACCAAGGGCCACTCCACTTGCATCGCACATTACATCGAATGGNGGACTAATCTGAAGTTATAACGATAGGAGCTGTGGTGAGTCTCTCCTTCAGACATTCAAAAGCCTTCATACGTGCCTCATCAAGCATGAACTTGACCTCCTTCTCAAGCAATTTGCACAATGGTTGTGAAATCTTTGAGAAATCCTTGATAAACCTCCTATAGACTCCTGTGTGCCCTAAAAAGCTTCTAACCCCCTTTATGAAAATCGGCAGTGGCAATCCTGCTATCACTTTAATTTTTGCCTTGTCCACCTCTATCCCCTTTCTTGAGATTCTGTGACCTAGCACTTCCCTTCTGTAACCATGAAATGACATTTTTCCCAATTTAGTACGAAATTTGTTTCTTCATATCTGTTCAACACTTTGCTCAAATGCTACAGGAAGGATTCAAATGACTCACCCACAACTGAGAAGTCATCTATAAATACCTCTATGGTGTCCAGTACCATATATGAGAAGGTTGATATCATATAGCGCTAGAAGGTGGCTGGTGCATTACACAACCTAAAGGGCATTCTCCTAAAAGCAAATGTTCCATACGGGCAAGTGAAGGTGGTCTTCTTTTGGTCTTCTGGGCTATAGAGCTATAATTCTACCCCAAATAACCATTAAAAAAATAGTACCAACCTCTACTTTCCAACCTATCAATCATATGATCCATGAATGGCATTAGAAAATGGTCCTTCTGGGTCCATTAGTTGAGTTTTCGGTAATGCATGCACACACGCCAACTTGTGACTGGTCTTGTCGGTAACAACTCATTTTTCTCATTGGGTACCACTGTTATCCCACCTTTATTTGGCACATATTGTACTGGACTTACCCACTTGCTATTCGCAATAGGGTAAACTACACCAGCATCTAGCCACTTGATAATCTCCTTCTTTACTACTTCTTGCTTTTGTGGGCTTAGTCATCGTTGATGCTCTATGTTTGGTGCACAATTCAGCTCAAGATGGATTTTATGGGTGCATAAGCCAGGAGGGATCCTGATGATGTTAGCGATGGCCCATCCAATTGCCTTTTTGTGCCTTTTAAATACAACAACTAAAGCTTCCACTTGCTAGTTTGTCAAGTCGGCTGCAATAATTACTGACAAGGTATTTTTTTCTCCCAAGATTGCATATTTTAGGTGGGGAGGTAATGCCTTAAGCTCCAGAAATGGTGGTACCTCCACTGATGGTTTTTATGGAGGAGTTGCACGGCTCTTTAGGTCAAGGTCTAACTTCTTTGGTCTGAAGTTATATGACTCCATTCCCTCTAGAGCATTTACCAATTTCGTGTACTTGGGTACTCCATCTCCCTCATAATTCATTAGGACGATTGCTAGTTATTAATATTCATCATCTCTCCCATGGACACCAGTAGCCACTTACTCTTCCTCTTGGGTTCTTATTGATATGTGTCTTCTCTGTTGTATCCCGAATGAGTCACAAACAAAAGAAAAACGTAAATGAGGAAATTACAATTAAAAGTAAATACCACAAATTACTCTAATCCTAAGCCGTATTGCTATGAAATGGCGTCACTTTTTGATAATGTTCAAACTCACACTCCTGATAAAGCATGAAGAGGACGTTGTCAATAAAGAATCCAACAATGGTTGGGGTTGATCCCACAAGGAATATGGTCAAGATATAGAATAATGTATGTATTTAAGCTTCTAAGTATGTTATCTCCAGATTGGGGGGTTTAGGAAAGTATTTGTAAAACAAGATTGAGAATTCGTTGTTGTTTATCAAGATTTTCAATTAACTAGGGTAAGTGTTCCCTATGGGTTCATAACTACTTCGGGTTTACACTCGTGATCTATCCCAATGCTTACTTGTAGAACTGATAACATGGGTTCATCCAAACGACTGGTTCATCCCTTAGATGACTATACTCAATCAGCAGGTTAGGTCTCATGAGCTATTTCAATTCAAGTGTTATCAATTTGTTCCAAATTAACTATACTGCAGATGCAACTCAACTCATACAATGACCCATAAAGATCAAGGCTTTGCTGTAATTTTGTTTTCCTTATCTATACATTTCTAGGTTCAAGCAAGTAAAGAATTCTGTCAAGTCTTAACATTGCACTTTATTAAGAAACATTAAAGATGAAGAGAATACAATACAAGTGCTTAGCATTAGTTTCAAATCACTTTGTGTAACCCTAGTTCGTTAATTCACCATGTTCCCACAACCCTAGTTGTGGATGTTTTAGCCTCTCATGATTGTAAGATCGTTATTAGCATTCATAGACAAATACATAATTGAATACTTATAAAGATGATTTAAAGAAAATCTTCTTTGATTATTACAAGAATATATGAAGAAAAACTCAAGAATAATGAAGAAATCCCAAACAAGAAAATCTCCAAGACAGAATTAATTGTTAACAATATAAGAAAATCTCAATTATTGACTATTGTCGAGTTTAATCGCGCCTCTCTATTGGAAATAATCTAAAAAGTATTTATACAAATAATTGGAAGCTTATCCTAAGTAAATAGGGAAACTACAAAAAACTGTTGTCGCCTTCATCTATGACCCGTAACAGGAATGTACGGGTTGTACTTTGAGTCGAGCATTAGTTGGCTTCTGTTGAATCTTGCTAAGTGTTGAGACATGGTTAAACTCGTACCAAGAACCTATGAGTTGTACAATCTTTCCATGGCTTGATCTTGCACTTGCTGGCATCTTCTATTAACTTTCACAGATGGCCTGGTACGACTCGTACCTTTGTTCCATGATGCATGACTCCTTCTCATACCTTGAGTTCTGCCAGTCTTCTATTTTTCTAGTCTTTTCCGTGGTTCCTTGGTATGGGTCTTAGGTAGATCTCATGACTTGTGGTTACCACCCATACCAAGACACTTGGCCTATGCAATTCCTCCTGGAACTTTCCACGACTGCTATAGTACGGCTCATACCATGAGCTGTAACTTGTCCTTTCCTTATGATTTGGTACTGGACGTTTTCACAACTCTCACTACGACTCATAAAAAGATGATAGGGCTCATACTAAGATCCGTACTAAGCCACTTTTATGCATTTTTCTCCATATTTTGCACAATTCAGCTCCAACATCTATTTTCCCTAAAAATAAAAGAAAAGTGCCTCATATCCATATAAACACCTAAGTCCATGCTAGTTTCCCAGTTTTAAGCATTGAAAGTGCTGTAAACTCATAACACATCTCATAACTAAAAAGTAAAGTAGAAGACCTACAACTAACACACTAAAATTTGCACACATGACCATTATCAGTTATTGACTCTCTTTTTCATTGAAAACCAAGTCACCTATGCATACATGAAAATACAACTCATGACACACAGGGATCTAGATATGACATCTAACTATTAGTGTGAACTGGGTTATCGCTAATGTTATTTTACACAAACAACCGATAGAATGCAATGCAGACCATGTACCCTCACAACAACTAAAGTCCCAACACTCACAAATATTTATATATATTAAACTTGGGAATAACGAGCAAGACTCTCACTCTCACAAAGAAGTTCCAAATACTGCAGAACGGATACCATAGACTTGCCCTTATTTTTTCTATTTTGATTTTTCAGATAGTCAGGCTAGGGTCACTATATTACTTTTTTCAGCTAGTAGTATAGGCTTCGGATCGGGTATGGTAGGTTCAGAAATAATGACTAACCCTCCTTGGCAATATACATCTTGGCTTCAATTTTTACTTTCTACCTCTTTTTCCTTTTTTTCCTCTTTTTTTCTCCCTTTTCTCCATTCAATTGTCTTTTGTGGATGTGGTGAATTTTCTCTTTTTCTCTTTTTCAAATTTGTTTGTTGCATTTTTCTTTTTCTTTTCTTTTTCTTCACCACACTCAATCTTTCATTAACCATCCTTTTCTATTTTTCTTCCCCACCTCATCTATTCACCCTTATAATAGCCACCATCAACTTAGGCATTTTGCCTAAGTTGAGATTCACAATGTCCAAGGAGGGACCAGGGCCAAAAAAGATTCATTATAAAAATAAAATAGGAAAGGTGAATAGGCTAATCAACGAAAAGGTCACCTTTAGGCTCAAACATGGGATTAAGGGATTAATTTTATTTGGTAGGGAAATATAAGCTAAAAGTGGACTAACTGAAAAAAGGTCTATCATTTTCTAACCAACTATCCTACAACCGATGTAAAGACCAACTTGGAAAGTATTAGATCCTCTACGCAGTATTAAACTAGGTATAAATCCTTACTCCCATATGGTACAAGTTTGCATTTATTCTACCTATCTAGTTCATGCACAAGTAATCTACAATTACATATGCTAATCTATCAAATGTAATAAAAAGATCCGCAGTAGTCATGCTTTGCAATCAACATACACAGCTGAGCCCAATATTTTTTTAAAGGGGTCATTTTTTTTTAACAATTTCGAAAACATTAAACACATGTGCATTTATTGGTTGTTAAATACTTCTAGTTAAACAAAACAAAAAACAAAATCCTAATCATGCCGATTATACTAGATAACATGTTCAAGGTAAAAGAAACATGATAATAAAAACCCTCGAATGTTCAAAAACTCAAAAGATTGATACCCTTCGCCTCTATGCTTCCCCAGACTAATACGTGATATCCAATTGAACTACTAAATGTTCCTTTATAATTGTAAAAATTTGGCCTATGATGGACTGCCTATGTTTCACACTAGTTATCGCGGAGATTTGCATTTGTGTCACGCTGGCTATCGCGAAGATTTGCCTCCATGACACTCTGTAGTCGCGGATGCTTACTATTTTGTAGCTCCTTCTCATATAAATTAATTTTTTTCTCCGTTGCACATTGTTGAATGCCCCAATGCTTCTCTCTGGCACGTAGTTGACTCTAAATGTCCTTTTTAGCTTGTATCACTATCCATAATCCGTTCCTTAGCATTTATCTTCAAGATTAGGACCCTTTCTTCACATTGAGCTCCATCCAATGGCAATTTCAACCTGTAAAGAGAGCTAATCATATCTATTAGTCCATGGCCACAAATTACACAAAATACATGAGATTATTGTTAAATGAAGGTACAAACATGGCTAAAACATGGGTAAAAAATATCACTTGGGCATGTACCTATGCCTAAGATCGAATAAGCATGCCATATGAGATTATGCACAAGGGAACACGACGACCTAGACAACCCAAAGATCGCTCACCAACAAAACAGAAAGGAGGAGACTCAACAATTTATGCAAATTCTTCAAGAGACAACCACAATCAATTGGCATAATTCACATTTAATTCCTTCATTCAAAACAAGGGGCATTTTTGGTCACACCAAGCTTATATAGCATCTTAAGCCATTAAAAATTCACATTAAAAGTTTTCTTTCATGTTCACTACAATCTTGTCTCAATCATATCTTTTGGAACGTGAAAGGATATTACCCAAGGAGGTGATGCTACTCACAACAAGAGAGAATCCATTTAGTTATCAAGCAATTCACACTCAAGGGATTATAGAATGAAACAAATATCCTCACTCTCACAAAAAAGTTTTCATGCATATAACTTGACCTATAGGCTTGCCCTTCGTGTAACTCGCTACTAATGTAGAATTGCCACTCTTAAATTCAATTAATACTTGGAGGTCATGATGTAGGCTAGGGTAAAGGTGGGATGACTTTTAAGTTCTAGTGACTAGAACCTCCCCAATGCCCTTTAGTGAATCTTATTGCATGCTCCATTTTCTTCTGAGGTTACCCTCACCTTATCTCCGTGAAAATCATTTCCACTTTTGAAATGAGAGCCCTCTTTATCTCTCCTTAGTAACCACTTTTCATTTTATTTGAGTAAGAGGCAACACTTTTTTACAATTCAGTTCTTTTCACCTAAACAATTCATTCATTCTTTTCATAATGTGGTGCTACCTCACATTGAAGTTCACATCATTTTTCCCATTTCCTTTTTGTAACCCCCAAACTTAGGCTTTTGCCTCATCTTTTCCTTTTCAAGAATCATGTTTACATTTCTTCTCACAACTGATGGTAGGGAGGATGGGTGCCAAAGAGGGATTACGAAAGGGTAATAGGCTTGTAATGTGGTTTACAAGGAAAATGATTAAAGGCTCAACATTGTCTAGCAAGAGTTCATGCTCAAGGAAGTCATGTGGGTAAAGTAGTTATCCAAAACAAAGCCTAAAATCATCTTCCAAGTGCAGCTACATCTAGGATATAACCATGAGATACACTTGCGGAAAGTTCTAGACAATCATTTATGCAAGAGAATTAAACTAAAACATTTCCCACAAAGCACACCCTCCAAGGGGTTCACACCATTTTCATCACCATATCAAGAGTCATAAAACATGATAACATGAGAATCAAGAAGTCAAACAAAGAATGTATGACTTCTGACAAAAGAGTACTCAACTTCTCAAATTCAAATGCCCCTATCCTTATCAAAATTCATTTTTTTCAATAGCCATGCCATTTAAGAAAATTTTCCTGGTGTACCTCTCGGAAGCCATTGCAATCATTGACTCAAAAGAACTTAAACTCAGCATTTTCCCTGAAGAAAGTCACCTCTCGATCCATCATTGAGGCATGCCACCCGGTTCGACAATAAAAGAAAAGAAGAGAAAAGAAAATCGCTCCTTGGAATACAACCGCGGTATGAAGAAATCTCTTTGAGTTTATTCACTACCTACTATAAAAAAGGCGATAATCAAAACATGGGTCAACAATATTTTGCAATATAACACCAACCCAATTAATGACACTAATAATTTAAGAACAAATTTTCATTCATTTTTCCTTCATCACATTCCCAACAAGAGAAAGAACCAACTAACCACTAATCACACAAATAAAATCAAATTCGCCCAACAAGGGCATTCCACTACAATTAAAAACAACAAATCATCCAAAACATCAGAAATTCAGCCGGCAAGGGAAACAAAAATATCAACAACAATCCTGACAAGGGCACAAAAAAATAATAATAACTACAGGAGAGAAAAAGAGAGCTCGACCCACACCCAATTATAACAACACATTGTCTCCAATGTATACATGAAAAATAGAAAGGTTGGTGGAAACTCCCTGAAGTGGCTACTCCTCTTCCTCATCATCAGCCTCTTCCATCAAAGTCTCCCACATGTGGCTCCTCCTCTCCATCCAAGCACTCAAACATATCGTCGATGGGGTAGCCATAGCTGCGTCAAGAGCACTCAAATCTAGGTCTGCTTGTGGTGTTTGTTCCTACCATTCCCGCACTTCAGCCTGAAGAGATGTTACAGTGCCCTCCACTACATCTACTCCAGAGTAGAGTTTGGTTAGGCTATCATAAACATTCTTCAACTCCCACTGCACAATTCTGACAATAAGGCCTAGGAGATTTTGGGTTAGCTTTTGTTGCTGGCTCTCATAGGAAGCAGTCAATTTGGCCATCTTTTATATGCCACTTGGGAAAGATAATATAGGGGGTGAAGTTCCTCAAAATAGTGCTTCATCTGATGTGTGACCCGATGTCTCAAGGTGTGGCATATTAAGGTCAGGAGCAATAGAATTCTCTTCTATGTCATGGGAGGTAGAGCCTTCGGGAGCCTCAAAAGCCTGCAACCTTTTTCTCTTCATATTGAGTGCCTCAGAATCCCTTTTCCTTTCCATATTTATCACATCGGTGGCGGAGCTAGGAGACTCGTCAGGAAAGAGTGGCACCCCTGCATTGAGGCATAGTTGAGATATAAGCACAACATATGGAATCGATGTTAATAATTGCCTGGACTTTATTTTCATTTGGTTGGCCATGATCTCCTCAAAGTTGATGGGCAACCTAGTCATGATACAGACGATAAGAATAGCAGCCTCCAAGTTCACTCTTTAGTCAATCTTTGATGGCATGATATGGCTACACACAAACTCCAACCATTGTTTTGCATTAAACTTGAGGTCATGCCTCTAAATGTCTCCACCCATAGAGGCCCATAGTGGTTGGACACTGGAAATGATTGGAGCTATCCAACTGAATCAATTTTCTTTGTCAGCCACTCTATCAGCATACTCAGTTCCTGGGTCAATCTCATTAATGTAGAACTATGCATTGATGGCGACTGGAGTGATATAAACCACTACACCCTTGATCCTAACTTAAAGAAGGCAAGGGAATTCAATAACTTTCCCTGTATGCTTCATAGCCTCTTGTCGTTCCTGGTATAAAGCATAAAACTCAAGCAACAAGTTGGTGTAGTACTCCAGCAGAGGCTTAGCAAATACATTCCATTGACGGTGATTGAATTGGGCCATGATGTTGTGGAAGTCATTTTGTTATACCCCGAGAACTCAAGGATAAGACCCGGGAGTCAAAACGGTGAAAAACTGAAATCTTGCACCAGGTCACAGAACGAATCGTAAGAAGTGAGCACGAGTCGTGAAGTGACTTGTGGTCCAGTATGATTGGCAGGGTGTGTTGAGAAGACCACGGGCATAACCATGAGTCGTGGTCAGGCCTCACGACTCGAGAGGTCTCCCGTGGCCTAGACTGGTTGTTTGGCAAGGAGACATTGGGCATTAGAAGCCACGAATGGTGACCACGAGTTGTGGTCACCCACCACGAGTTGTGGTGTCTTCCCTGAGGTCGCCTAGTTGTTTTGAGCAGTGAACCAGATGACTCATGGCCAAGAGTCATGGCCTTTGAGCACAAGTCATCCAGTCTCTCGTGGGGACTAGCAGTCGCCAAATTTTGCGATTTTAGTAAGGGCTTTTGCGTAATTCCTAAGTCCTAGGGGCCTATACACATCATTTAAGGCTCGTTTTAGTGGGGTTTAAGAGGGGAAAACCTATTATAAGTTATTCATTACATGCATGAAAGCTTGAGAGGTTGAAGAGGTGATTAAAGCCTAGTATTCAAGGTTTCCATCCAATTTCCTCTTGAGTAATCAATGATTTGGTGGAATCAATCCCTTCTAGGTATGCAGGGTTATGAGTGGCTGTTTCCTTCCTCACCCATGCCCAATCTCTATCTAAGTGTGAGAAATTCCTATGATCAAGTTATGGGGTTTTGACCCAATTGCATAATTCTTCAATTTCTATACATGGGTACGATTAGATTATGTTTCTATTGATGAATTGTGAAGCTTGGGCAGATTTTAAACTGTTTTCTAAATTATGAAATAAAATGCCCATGTATGAGAAGTTCATGAAGAAAGAGAATAATGATGAATGTTTGATGATGATGAGATTTGATGATGAAAAGCATGTTTCTAAAGCTACCCATGATTATGATATTGTTTTCAAAATGAATTGAGTAGATCAAAGCATGATAAAGTTTTGGGCAAGGCCCTTATATCGAGTAATATGATGTAGTATCTCTAAAGTAAGCTTACCACATGATTTTTTGGAGTGAATGCTCCCACTTATCTTTGATCTTGTGGTATTTTTCAAAATAAAGCTTCTCATATGCATGACTTCATAATTGAGATGTATGTTATTATTGAGCTTTGTTTCCATATGATGTCAGTTCTATGCATGATTTCATTATCGAGCTTTGTCAAATGACAATGTTGAGCTTCATTTCATATGATGTTGAGTTTATGCATGATTCTATTGTTGAGCTTCGTCAATAGACGATGTCGAGCTTTGTTATATACAATGTAGAGCATTGCATGTTTTGGGAGAAGAGTCTAGCACCGAGCAGGCTAAGGGTCGATCACCCTATGCCCTAGAACTATGTGCCAATGTAGGATGATACTATTATGGTATTGGGACCTCCCTTGTGAGCTATCCCCGACCTTAATGGCCTATGAAATTGATATCAATATCATGGTATTGTCCTTAGCCCTGACAAGATTTTGGATGGCTCTTCCCACTTGAGTGTGATAGTCGGGACCACGTAAGCTCTATCGTGGTATGTTGGTTATGTGATGAGTCTCCCACTGTCTATATGATTCAGATTTGCATATTCATTACTCGTGGTTATTATTTTACACATGCATGTTCTAAAAGCAAGGTTTGACTTACTGTTAAGCTTTTCTTATAAGTGTCATATTTAAGCTTGAGTCATTCGATTTAGCTATGATGTTATGAAGCTATGCATTGCCATATTATGAAAAGATTACGATTTTAGAATGAATGCATGCAGTCTTTCCACTCAGATTTAAAAGTTTATGATATGTTATGAAGTGTTTTAAATGATTTACTTTACTTAAGCGGTTTTACTTACCTTGCATACTCGGTACATTCCACGTACTTAATGCATACTTTCTATATTGTATCATTACATGATACAAGACCCAGCTCCCAAGCTTAGCCCCGCTCGTAGTCGGTTGTCAGATTTAGAACTTACTTGGTTGGTGACTCTTCATCCTTCGAGGGCTAGACTTTCAGCTTTCTTATGTATTTTCGCTTCAGTATTGTTGAGTTACTTGGGGTCTTTTCCCATCAACTCGTCCATATTAGAGGCTTTTCAAACTTGTATATGTTTAGCTTTGGGTTCCTATTCTAATTTCATGTTGAGTTAGACTTCCGCTGAGTCATACTGATGATTTCTTCAGTTTATCAAATGAGTTAGATGTATGCTTATGTCATGGGTCGACTTGGGGTTTCTCGGGGTACCTTGTTTGTGTCTACGATCCGAGACTCCATTCGGGTCGTGACAAACTTGGTATCAGAGTGATAGGTTTGAAGTGTCCTAGGGTGTCTTAAAGCCGCATTAAGTAGAGTCTTCTTCATGGGTGTGAAGCATGCCACACTTATGACGAAGAGGCTACAAGACATTTAGGAAATGTTTCCTTCTTTCATGATCTATGTCGTGCGGTGAAAAGTCTTTCTACCCTTCTAATTCGTGCTATTCGCGATTGCAGAATCATGGCTCCTTGAAGAATGATCGGAAGGAGGAATGGAGGTGGTGAAGGCCATGAGGATGAAAATGGTTATGGGCATCAACCAGCCCCACCAGTTCAGGAGCCTCAGGCATTGGAGCCAGCCGCTCATGTTGAGTTCCGGGCCGCTATTCAGATGCTTTTGCAGGCCTTGATTGCTCAGGTCAATCAGCAGGTTGTTTTGCATGTTTCACAAAATGTCAACGCAGTGGTGGTTCAAGTCAGAGGCTTCTTGGGGATGAACCCACCGGAATTCTTGGGGTCCAAGGTAGATGAGCCCGCATGATTTCATTGATGAGATTGTCAAGATCACCCAAGTCATGGGGGTGAGTAGTGTTGAGTGCACAGAGTTGGCCTCCTACCAGTTGAAGGGGGTTACGCATATCTGGTTTCACCAATAGAAGGATAGCAGGGTCACAGGAGCAGGTCCGCTCACGTGGGAGGAGTTTCAGGTTGCATTCCTAGATCGGTTCTTCCCTCGAGAGATGAGAGAGNCCAATTTTCTTGGGCTTTCAAAGAAAAGTTGAGAATCAGTTTACCCAGGGCAGGTCCGCTCACGTGGGAGGAGTTTCAGGTTGCATTCCTAGATCGGTTCTTCCCTCGAGAGATGAGAGAGCTGAAGGTAGCTGAGTTTGTAAACCTGAAGCAGGAAAGAATGACAGTGCAAGAGTATTCCCTTGAGTTCAATCGCCTATTAAAATATTCCCCAGAGTTAGTGGCTGACCAAAGGACACGAGTGAGAATATTTGTGCATGGTATAGCAGGATATTTGGACAAGGAGTGAAAGATTGCTATGCTTCACCAGGATATGGATTTCCCTCGCATAGTGTTGTACGCCCAGAAGATGGAAGCGATATATTCTAGAGAGAGGGAGGCCAAGATGGCTAGGACCGATGACCACATATTCTCTCGGGGTCCCTTGTCTCATGTCTACGATCCGGGCCTCCATTCGGGTCGTGACACATTTCTCATCCCCTCCAAATCAAATCTTTTCTCCATTGTGATTTATCTACCCACACAAATAGCATAGTGTGCCTTAATGTTAGGCACAAAAAATATGATTGCCTCCTTGGTGTTGGTGGGATCTGGCTTTGACTTGACCTTCCCTTTGATCTTGCTTTTTAAAGTGGAAGAAGCCTTGCCCTTGTCTGGCTACCTGGATAAAGTTATAATTCTACAAAAGCCATGTTAGTTCTGCAACAAAACATTTCTTTTTGTGTATTTACTAATGGACAATAAAAATCAACAACTATCCTAAGCTAAGGAAAGAAAATGTAATGATTATATGACCAACAATTTGTAGGATCAAAATCAAGTATTAGTCATACCGGCGAGAGACAGGTAAAACGCAGGTGGGAACCCGCGAATCGCTGCTGAGCTGCCGGTGCTCTACCAAAGACTGGTGAAAAATTATCCATCCGACGCCACACTAGCATTTAGCTTGTCTTGACCCGCAAAATTCAAGTGAAAAGGTGGTCTGGGCTATAGCCTGAAGCCTTGAACCAAGACCTGCATTTCAACCGGTGTTTCATCGGGCTTGACCGGTTGTTCGTTAGTGAACACCGCTCAGTGAATTCACCCCCAAACTCAGTTAAAAAGAAATCCTTCACATTCATGACTCACTCATTCACTTCACATTATGATTTTATTCACTCAAGCAACATAACAAAACTAAAAATAACAATTTTCCCTTAAGAACAACGTCACCCGATCTATCATCGGGTAAATCGTGCCTTTTTAGCACATGGGGTTACTCAGACTTCACCACCAACTATTTTATCAAACATACACTTCACCTCATAATTTCAACCAAAATACACATTCAAAGCATCATATGCAATTAATCTTCAACCCCCAACACACCCACATAATGAGAAATACTCAACAATGAAAAAGCAAAAAAAATGGGTAACAGGGAACATGAGTATTGAAAATATCCGATGGAACATGATTCACATTCTCAACTATCAGCAAAATTAAATAAATATAAGAGCTCGTGAACACATACCAATTTGAGAATTGAGAAGAAGTGAAGATATTAAAGCTTTGTGCTTGACCAATAATGGTGATCCAAAGAGTGAAAGCTTATGTTTCTAAGACAGAGTTTGAATGAGTAGAAGTGAGAATAAGACAATGAGAATGAGGGTTTATATAGGTTGAAGAGAGGGAATATGATTGGGTAGAGAAAAGGTGGGTGTTAATGGTAGGTTTTAGTGGAGGGAAGCTGGGAAGGTGAAAAGGGTTGTGGTTAGGTGAAAAGGTGGAGAGAAAGTATTGGAAAGGTAAAAAGGTTGTTTTGACCAATTTGGATAGAACTTGTCTGGTGTGTTTGCAAAGCGAAATGAGGAATGTTAATGTAGGAGATGATGTAGGAATTTATTTGAGTAAGCCTATTTTCATCCTAAGCTTTACCTATCTTTAATGCATAATCCTAGTTAGCCCTATTGATTGTTTAGCCTATTTTTTTGTAGCCACAATAAAAGCTTAATCCTTTTCTTTCAGCAGCCTTAAATTTGACCCAAAACTCCTAAGATCTTAAGTGAAAAATGCATAAAAGTCAGAGGAGTAAGAATATTGAAAAGGAGGGAAGTATTGGTTGTGGAAGTTGAAGAAAGGAGTGAAGGATATAATTGCCCAAAATGTCTAAGTGTTTGTAGGGAGTCGGGAAAAAAACATAAGAATGTTTAATGCTTGAGTACTCCTTACTAATAACATAAGTGTGCTTAAAGAAATGGGGTAAACCAAAAGGAAATTGAGAAATGAAAAGAACAAGGGGTGAAGTAAAAGAGTAAAAGAAGATCATGTGCTTAATCAGAACATGTGATGTATTAAAAGCGCTTAGGGAAGATAGTTACTATTTCTAGTCAATATAGTACCTACCCGTCCCTTATCTTATATTACAACCCTTAAATTCCTACTTGATCTTACTTTTAGATGCTCCTAGATTAGCAGAGTAATACACTAAAGGAAAGCATATGTGTCATTATGTGTTTCATGTGAATTGTTTATGAGAGTGACGGTAATTGTATTCATATATCCATACGTGTTATAACTTGTACATTTGTGCGTGAAAATTTGTATGGTATCTCTCTTATCGTAAGGGCACATTTTGAGGAAAGATATAATTCATGTTGGACTTCTTGATTGGCTAATATGCATGAGTTTGCTATAGTTGTAGAGTTGATTCTTGAGGCTAGGAGGTCTTAACTTGGTTGTATTGGATTTGAATTTTGTTATATATATAGCATGCTTTATTTTGAACTTGCCATCTGAGACAATCACTATAGCCTTAACTTGAGTTGTCTTGGGTCAATTAGTCACATGTGAGTCTTCCTTGTGCATGAGATGTAAAGGATTTGTTCGAGGACGGACAATACATTAAGTGTGGATAGTGATCTTGCGCATATGTAAATGCCCAAGTGATATATTTTACCCAAGTTTTAGCTATGTTTGTACCTTAATTTAAGAATAATCTCATGTATTTTCTGTAATTTGTGGCCACAGGCTAACAAATATGATTAGTTCTCTTTGTAGGTTGAAATTTCCAAGCGATGGAGCTCAATGTGAAGATAGTGGTCCTAATCTTGAAGATAAATGATAAGGAACGGATTATAGATAATGAGAAAAGATAAAAAGGACATTTGGAGTCAACTCCATGTTACAGAGAAGCATTGGGACGTTCAACAACATGTCACGGAGCAAAGAATTAATTTATATGAGCAGGAGTTGCAAAACAGCGAGCATCCGCGGCAACAGAGTGTCAAGGAGGCAAATCTCTGCAATAGCCGACGTGACACAGAGGCAAATCTCCGCGATGGCTAGCGTGACATGGGGGCAGTCCACCATAGGCCAAATTTTCACAATTATAAAAGGAACACTTAGCAGTTTAATTGGATATCACATATTAGGCTGGGGGAAGCACAAAGGAGCGAAGGGGAGACGAAGGAAACTCACTTAGGGTTCGTTTTTATTTATTTATTCCTTTACCATCTCTTGTAATTACTTGAATTCAAATATTATTTTGATCTCTTGTATGAACATGAGTGGC
The DNA here is from genome assembly GCA_018107945.1 of Datura stramonium. Lineage (NCBI taxonomy): Eukaryota > Viridiplantae > Streptophyta > Magnoliopsida > Solanales > Solanaceae > Datura > Datura stramonium. The sequence goes on along the minus strand of JACEIK010000398.1, from coordinate 159,340 downwards.
TAAAGCCCTTCTTCTAGGGTTGAGGCCACAAACATGAATGTAATTGCTTAAATTTCGATATTTGGTTCAAGTTTCATTGTCATTTGTCTTGCATTTTTGTTTTTACCATTTTAATGCTTGATCACCATTAAAATGTATGTGTTAAGCTTAGGCAAAAACTCAAAAGAGAAAAACCTGGGTTAGAACTTGAATGTAGGAAGTAAGTTCAAATCTTCATGGCTTGATGCACGGTTAGGATAGAATATACCTAATTCGCTTTACTTGGCTAATAAATGGAACGAAAGTTAGGCACTTAGGATAAAATTGTAACATTACCCTCATAGAAGTAGCTGTGAAATTAATTCTGAGTTAAATGGTTAGAGGTTCGAAAGTCCATAACCAAGGGCATTAACGCCGTGAATCACTCCACATAGATAATTGTTTATGAACTAGGTTGTCACATCCCCGCTCAATGATGGAGTTGTGAGGCTAGTTCACCTATGTTTAGCGGCTCGAAAGACTATGAACATGGCAATTAACATTGTGAGACAACAAATGAAATTCCATACTTGAACTAATGAGAATGTAGCCTTGCATGATTGTAGGCCTTAACTCAAGATGCTTCGTAGCATTATTTTCCGAATTCTTTTGTGATCACCGCTAGATTTAGAAAACAAACTCCAAATCTTGAAAGTTACACTTTTGAAATTTGATTAACACTTGAATTGGTAAATTCACTAAAAGGACTAGTCCCTGTGGGTTCAACATCTGGCACTTAAGGGTCACTGTAGTACTTGTATGACCGCATGCACTTGCGTGCGCCGGAGCGCGAATATTATTTCTAAAGTTCATATGTAAAGAATTGCATTATTTGAAGACAAGCGATGGTTCATGTTTGGAGGTTAGATGAGTTGGTAATTTACCAACTCCTTAGGCTTTTAAACATGAGCTTTGCTTAGTTTTCAAGTCATTTGAGAGGATTTTATGCTCTTTCTCATTAGTTTTTGCAGGTATTTAATTTAAGGAGAGAACTCAAGAACTTGGACAAAATCATGGAATTAAAGAAGAGGACCGGATGGAGCAGGCAAAATGCCAGCTGAAATGCAGGAGCAAACTAAACAAGAGTGGAAGGTGCACTAGCAGAATGCGGGTCAACACCTGCAAACTACCGGTGCTAATGCTGGCTAGACCTAGAGTCATTTTCCCCCACCACCTGTGAAGCAACGACGTTCTACAAAGGGGCACTGGCAGAACGCCGGTGACTCGCAAGTGAGGTCGCCTTCAGGAGGAAAAAATAGTACAACACAGAATTTAAGGAGCATTTTAAACATATTTCTGTACATTCTCTAGAAAGTACCAATTATTCTATTCTAGATTTTTAGAGAGTTAGAGAGAGAGATATTGAATAGCCTTTCCTTCTTCTTCTTCTTCAAGGTAAAAACTTCCATTGAAGACAATTGTTAGCTTGAAATTAACTCTTGATGATGAATGTTGTCATTTTGATAGTTAATATAATTTTGTATTTCTCATCAATGAGAAGCTAAATCTCTTTGCTAGGGTTGTGTGCATGGTTGGGGTTAAATTAGATTATATGTATCTAGATTGATCTTAGAGTTACTCATTTAATAAAAATCTGTCGGTTTCTCTCAATTAATAATTCAATTACTCATAGTTGCAAATATGGGTTGTGTCTACTTACTCTATTTTTGCTTGAAAAAGGGAAATTGAGTATGGTTGAGGAAGAAATAGTGGGTAATTAGGTGTTGATTGTGTGGGGTTAGGCTAGAGATAGCTAAAACCCATAATCATTCACCCATAGGAGATTTGAGACTAGAAATAACTCAAATCTAACCCAAGTCTTAATGGATATATTATTTGGGACCTTAGGGATTGAGAAAACCCAAAGCAAAAGGAACCCAAGTGGTTGGAAAACATCGGGTGCCACCTTGTCCATGGCAATTTATATTAATGAGTAATAATTCTGTTACACCCCGTAGAATGCTATCAATTAGTAGGAATACGAGTGGATTGTGACAAGGAAAGAACCTTGATGCGTGTGAAAAAAACCTCGAAATTTGGATCAAGCGAGGCCAGGCCGCAAGGGCCAGCGTGACACGCCAGCACCCGGGCACCTTGGGTAGCGCAGCGCGCCAGCCCTTTGGCTCGTTGAGGGGCGCGACGCGGGAGGTGGTTTGGCGTGGTGGGCGGCCCGAGCACCCCCCCTTCCACCTCCCTAATATATATATATAGCCCTTAGTTCAAGTTTAAATATTTTCCAATTTTTCATTTCGCCAGAGAGAGTAAAAGTCGAGGGAATTGATAGTTTCTCGTCGGATTATGCTATCAAACACGATCAAAATTTAAATTAACTACGGGTATCGAGTTATAAGACTACAGGGAGCATTAATACGGAGTTATTTTCTCAAAATTTTCCCAGCAAATTGTAACCCTGCCGAGAAAATTTTTTCAAAATTGCTCCAAACTAATTTCTATACGATCACAGGCATCAAGTAAACATTTTTCCCTTCTGAACCCTCGGGATATTTTAGGTTTTCGGCCATATTTTAAGTAGTTGAATTATAGTTGCTGCTAGTATTAAAATTTATCGTTCTGAGCTGAAGTTGGTATTAAAATTAATCTCTTTCTACCAGTATTACAGTTGTAGTTGGGAAGAGTTGTTTAACGCAAGTTGAAACTTGTTAGTTGTTCGAGAAATGACAATCGAGGTATGTTAAGGTGAATTTCTTTGGCAAGTTAGTTTCTATAGTAATACAATATAGTCTAAGCCCCAGTAAGGAAGCCAGAAGTCTTGTTATTGTGAATAGTTGTTGTTATTAGCTGAGATCAATACTTATGTTTAGTTTGGCATTGACATTGCCCTGTATAGCCTTCCATGAACACCCCAGGGTTACTAGTTGTGTCATTGCCTGACATGGGCTAGATGATGTCTCTCCAAGGAGTTGTATGCCGTCTGCGAGAACAAAGATGAGGTCCGAGGACCTTATATAGTCCCATTATATGGCTGGACTACTTTTATGCCATATCGGCACAATACCCCATTGAGCTTGCTGTCCGAGGTGCAGATATCAGGAGTCCACTGGATTCAGAAATAGCTATAGTTCAGGGACAGAGCGGGCTTAGTTGTAGACCCAAGGAACTGGTAGGATGGCTATAGTTATTAGTTGGCCTGGTTTTACCTTGTTAGGGGTATATAGATTGAAGTATACTCGCCAGGGCTTATGGGGGCCTAGAGTGGGTTATTCTGTGTTGGTTGTACCTTCCGGCTTATGGGGGCCAAGTAAGGTTCTTGTTTGCATGATTTACAAGTAGCTTTGACAGTAGGAAGTTAAGTTGATCAGGTTATGTCTCTATCCCCTTTCATTCAGTTACTTTCCATTTTATTTCAAGTTTATTTAGTTATTTCCAGTTATTTCCTTACATATTGTACTAACGCCCATCTTGGGGCGCTGTATTACTTGCCCGTAGGTGCGGATAGATACAGATCAGGACCTTATTAGCTTTTAGCTCAAGTCAGCAGTATAGTAAGCTCCTATCCTCCGGAGCTGATTAGTTTGAAGGTTTGTTTTTTTGATTGTACAATATGTGTAGGTCGGGGCCCTATCTCGACCAATATTCTACTCTTAGGGGCTTGTAGATTTACAGTTTCCTTGTGGTTAGTTTGTTGTTGGCCTTGTGGGCCTATATATGCTTTATTTTGTGTGATGGTCGTGTGGGGCCTTGTTTAGTTGTTAGATAGTGGCCTTGTCGGCCTTAGCATAGATTAGTGCCTGATTTAGATTTCAGCTATAATTAGACAACATGGTAGTCTTGTTGTCCCACATAGGATTCCTTTTGTTTGCGTGTTGCTGGTTAGATATTTTCTTTACAGGTGGCTATAAGGCCTTGTCGGCCGGAGGTTGTGTTTACAACCAAGATATAGCTCGTTGTTTTCTTGAGATAGGTTGCAGGATTGCACCAGACGTGCATAAGCCTTGCCAGGTCAGTCAGATCTCAGTATGGCACGAGGTGCCAGTCATGCCTCCCAAAGTGGGGCATGAAAATCTTGGTACCAGAGCAAGTCATATCCTAGGGAGTCTGCAATCCGTTCCAAGCAAAGTCTTGTTTATGGATGTGTTGTGCACCACATTCTATAGACAGGAGAATACGAGGCATGATAGGATGGTTACTCTTCCTCCATTTCCATTCGTGCTATAGAAATGTACAATATAGGGTTGAGTCCCTAAGCTTATCATATATTATTAATCTACAGAGAAATATAGGATACACGACAAACCATGATTGGTAGGAAGTTAGACGTCCCAGCAAGAGAAGGCACTAGCAGGGTGCCTCCATCAGAGTCAGTCCGATTTGAGGATGACAAGGAGACTTCATCTCAGTCTCCCCAGTAGTCTCCGCCTCTGCAGGATCCGTCCAGGGTGGAAGATGCGTTGGCACCGCCTACAACAGCTCCTATATCGATACCGTCAGACCAGGAGGCCAGGAGCATTGTCTTTATGCTAGCTCTGATGATGGCTGCGCAGCGTTAGCCAGTGGCACCCGTGGTTGCTGAATATTTGGGAGGACCTGGTAGTTTGAGGGTCCGAGAGTTCCTCCCTCTAAGTCCCCCACAGTTCACAGGGACGGACAGAGATGAGGACCCTCAAGACTTTTTGGACAGTTGCAGCGGATCATCAGGGTAATGCATGCCACACCGATGGAGTCGGTTGAGTTAGCGGTATTTCGATTGCGGGACATAACAGTATTATGGTATGAGAGCTGGGAAAGGTCCCAAGGTCGAGATGTTCCTCCTCCGACTTGGTACAGCTTTTTTCAGAGGCCTTCCTTGACCACTATTTTTTGTGAGAAATCCAACAGGCCCAGGTAGATTAGTTTCTGCATCTGGAATAGGTTTTGATGAGTGTTCGGGAGTATTCTATGAGATTTGACTCTTTGGCCCGACATGCACCAGCTTTAGTAGATACCATGCCAGCTAGAGTGCACTAATTTATTATGGGGTTTCTTCCAAAGTACATAGAAACTTGTATTTCGGCTACTCTATGAGAGGACATGGATATTGCCTGTGTTCAGGCATTTTCTCAGAATATTAAGGGGATCAGGCAGCGACAGCAGGAGAGAGAGAGGGAAATTAGGAGCAACACTGCAGGGCTAGACCTAGTGACACTCAGGAAAAGTCTCAGGGAGGACCCAAACCATGAAAATCAGGCAGACCACCCAGACATCCACCTCCACAGCAGCAGCAGGGTGCTAGACCAAGCTGTTGGGGCCAGTCAGGACCCGGTGAGAGCCCACGGCCATCGAGTTCACAATAGTAGAGAGGGTCAGAGTAGAGTAGATTCACTGTACCACCTTGTCCTATATGTTGTGGACGTTATCTTTGGGCATGCAAGTTTGGTTCTACTGTGTGTTACACATATGGACAAGAGGATCACCTGATGAGAGACTATCCAACTAGGAGTTAGAGTGATCGAGACCAAAAGAATAGATCTTTAGTAGGGTCACGTGCCCCTGCATCTCCAGTATGGCATAGGCTCTCAACTCTAGCCAGTGACTGCAAAGGAAGGTTAGGGGCATCGAGTTCAGGTACTAGTCCTGATCGCACTTATGCTTTATTGGGGCGACAGGAGTCAGAGTTTTCACCAGATGTTGTGATAGGTATACTGGACATTTTCTCTCATTCCGTATATGTTTTGATAGAACCAGGTTCTACTTTATCTTATGTTACACCATTGGTGGCCCAGAAATTCGGTATCACGCCAGAATTATTTCAGCGACCTTTTTCAGTGTCCACGCCTATTGGTGATTCTATTATAGCAAAAAGGATCTACCGAGGCTGCACAGTAGAGGTTGTTGGTCTCCAAACTTTGGCAGATTTAGTGGAACTAGACATGGTTGACTTTGATGCAATTATGGGTATGGATTTTCTAGCACCATGTTATGCCAATATAGAATGCTGGACCAAGACTGTCCGATTCCACTTTCCAGGGAAGGTAATTTGGGAGTGGAAAGGCACTGCAGCCATGCCAAAAGGTAGGTTTGTATGCTATCTTCGGGCAAGAAAGCTAATAGAAAAGGGGTGTATTTATCATATTGTCAGGGTTCAGGATGTCCGAGTAGAATCCCCGACTCTTTAGTCCATTCCAGTAGTCAATGAATTTCTAGATGTATTCCTAGATGTACTTCTTGGTACTCCCCCAGAACAGGGAAATAGATTTTGCAATCGACTTATTACCAGGTACTCAGCCTATATCTATCTCTCCATATCGAATGGCTCCTGCTGAGCTCAAAGAATTGAAGGAAAATCCGAAGGATCTGTTAGATAAGGGCTTCATCATGCTGAGTACTTCACTGTAGGGTTCGCCAGTTCTGTTTGTAAGAAAGAAGGATGGCTTCCTCTGCATGTGTATAGACTACCAGAAGCTAAATAAAGTCACTATCAAGAACAAATACCCTCTTCCCCGGATAGATGACTTGTTTGATCAGCTACAAGAGGCGAATTATTTCTCAAAAATTGACTAATGGTCTGGGTACCATCAGGTTGGGGTTCGGGAGAGAGATATACCGACAACGGCCTTCAGGAAATAGTATGGCCATTTTGAATTCCTAGTCATGTCCTTTAGATTGATGAATGCTCCTGTAGTGTTCATGGATCTAATGAACAACATCTTCAGGCCATATCTAGATTTGGTTTTGATAGTATTAATTGATGGAATTGTAGTGTATTCTCGCTCAGAAGAAGAACATCGAGATCATCTGCGAATAGTGCTCCATATTCTCAAGGACCGCCAGTTGTATGCAAAATTTTCTAAATGCGAGTTTTGGCTGAATTCGGTAGCCTTTCGGGGTCATATTGTGTCGGATGCTGGTATTCAAGTAGATTCACAAAAGATCGAGGTTGTAAATACATGGCCTAGACCTACAACTCCAACTGAGGTATGCAGTTTCTTGGGATTAACTGGGTATTACAGAAGATTTGTAGAAGGGTTTTCTACCTTATCAGCGCCTTTGACCAAGTTGACTCAGAAAGAAGCTAAATTTCACTTGACTGAAGCGTGTGAGCAGAGTTTCCAGGAGTTGAAAAACATATTGACATTAGCGCCAATACTAGCTTTGCCGAAAGGATCAGAGGGTTATGTAGTGTATTGTGATGCTTCGAGCGTCGGGTTAGGATGTGTTTTGATGCAACAAGGTAAGGTAATTGCTTATGCTTCAAGACAACTGAGTAAGCATGAAAAGAACTATCCCACCCATGACTTGGAGTTAGCGGCAGTAGTCCACACCTTAAAAATCTGAAGACACTCCTGTATGCGGTGCATGTGGACATTTTGACTGATCATAAGAGCCTCCAATACACCTTTACACAGAAAGACTTGAATCTATGGCAGTGTTGCTGGTTAGAATTGTTGAAGGACTATGACGTGAATATTTTATATCCTCCAGGGAAGGCTAATATCATAGAAGATGCCCTTAGTCATAGATCAATGGGGAGTTTAGCGCACTTGACGCTCGAAAAGTGGAAGCTAGCCCAAGAATTGCATCAGTTAGCCAGTTTGGTCATCCGAATAGTATACTCGGGAGAAAGTAAGTCAGTGATTCTGAATACTATAGTATCATCCTTGGTTGTAGAAGTAAAATAGCGGCAGTATGAAGATCCTAACCTAGTACAACTCAAAGATAAAGTTCAGCTAGGGGAAGTATCAGCTTTTGCGGTAACCGGATATAGGGTCTTGAGATGTAGGGGTTGCCTCTGCGTTCTAGATGTGGTAGAACTTCACCAACAGATCATGGCAAAGGTACATTATTCCCGTTATTCTCTTTAGCCAAGGTAAACAAAGATGTATCATGACATAAAAGAGATTTAATGGTGGCCGGGAATGAAAAAGGGTGAAGCAGAATTTGTAGCAAAATGCCCTAACTTCCAGCAGGTAAAGGCGGAACATCAAAAACCCGACGTGTTGACACAGGAGATAGCGGTGCATATGTGGAAATGGGAAGAAATCAACATGGATTTTGTGACAGGATTACCCCATACCAAGCGCAAATTTGATTCTATCTGGGTGATAGTCGACAGATTGATGAAGTCAGCTCATTTTCTGGCAGTCAGGACAACCTTCTCAGCTGAGGACTATACTGAATTGAATATTAGATAAATAGTTCAACTGCATGGTGTCCAAAATTCTATCATTTCTAACATAGGGGCACAGTTCACAGCAAGATTTTGGCAGTCATTCTAGAAGGGCTTGGCAACACAGGTTAATCTGAGTACAACATTCTATCATCAAATAGACGGGAAGGTAGAACATACAATTTAGATGCTCGAGGATATGCTACGGTCGTGCATGTTAGACTTTGGAGGAAGTTGGGATGATCCTTTACTCCTTATTGAATTCACTTACGATAACAGTTATCATTCAACAATCCAGGTGGCACCTTATGAAGCCTTATATGGGCGGAAGTATAGATCACAGTTGGTTGGCTCGAGGTAAGAGAATGAGAGTTAATTGGACCAGACATAATCCACCAGTAAGATGAGAAAGTAAAACTTATTAGAGAGCGCTTGCTAACATCTCAAAGCTGCCAAAAATCCTACTCTGATGTGCGACATAGAGCCCTGGAATTCTATGTTGGCGATTGGGTATATTTTGAAGTTTCGCCCATGAAAGGTGTAATGAGGTTTGGTAAGAAGGGAAAGCTTAGCCCTAGGTTTATTGGACCATATCGGATCCTCCAGAGAATAGGCCAAGTGGCATATGAGTTAGACTTACCTCTAGAGTTGGAGTCTGTTCACCTGGTGTTTCATGTGTCGATTTTGCGAAAGTGTATAGGGGATCCGTCTTGTGTTGTGCTAGTCGAGGATGTCTAGGTTACTAAAGAGTTAGCCTACGAAGAGGTTCTAGTGGCCATATTAGATCGGCAAGTTCGCAGGCTAAGAACTAAAGACGTCATCTCTCTTAAAGTATTGTGGAGGAACAAGAATAGAAAAGAGATGACTTGGGAAGCTGAGGATGATATGAAATCTAGATATCCTCACCTGTTGTAGGACTGATCCAGATTATGAAATTAAGGTGAGGTGGTTGTTCTGTTGTTATTTCACTTCTTACGTTATTGGTACTGTTGTTTAACTACCCCCTTATTATTATGTAATAGTTGTTATAGCATCTTGCGAGGCGCCTGTGTTGGACATTTGTGGGTTTCAGGTTTCCAGATAGTCCATATTACAAAGTGGATGCTGTCGAAATTTTTCTAAATGTTAGTCAAAAAGATTTAACTCTTTTAAAGCCTGGAGTTGGCATTCGAGGATGAATGTTCCTAATGGGGAGGATGTTACACCCCGTAGAATGCTATCGATTAGTAGGCATACATGTGGATTGAGACAAGGAAAGAAAGCTTGACGCGTGTGAGAAAAACCTCGGAAGTCAGGTCAAGTGAGGCCAGGCCACAAGGGCCAGCTCGACACGCAAGCACCCCGGCCCCTTGGGCAGCGCGGTGAGCCATCCCCTTGGCGCATTGAGGGGCGTGATGCGGGAGGTGGTTTGGCGCAATGGGCGGTGCGGGGTACCCCCCTTGCCACCGCCCTAATGTAGATATATAGCCCTTAGTTCAAGTTTAAATCATTTTCCAACTTTTCATTCGGTCAGAGAGAGTAAAAGCCGAGGGAATTGATAGTTTCTCCTCCAATTAGGCTATCAAACACAGTCCAAATACAAATTAACTTCGGGTATTGAGTTCTAAGCCTGCAGGGAGCATTACTACAGAGCTATTTTCTCGAAATTCACCTAGAAAATCGTAACCCTTCCGATCAAAAGTTGTCAAAATTGCTCCAAACTAATTTCTATACGATCACCGACATCAAGTAAGCATTTCTCCCTTCTGAAACCTAGGGAAATTATAGGTTTTTGGCCATATTTTACGTAGTTGAATTATAGTTGCTATGAGTATTAAAAGTTATCCTTCTAAGCCGAAGTTGGCATTAATATTAATCTTTTTCTACCAGTATTACAGTTGTAGTTAGGAAGAGTTGTTGAATGCAAATTGACACTCGTTAGTTGTTTGGGAAACTGTATTCGAGATATGTTAAGGTGAATTTATTTGGCAAGTTAGTTTCTTTAGTACTAAAATACAGTCTAAGCCCCAGTAAGGAGGCCAGAAGTCTTGTTATTGTGAATAGCTGTTGTTGTTAGATGAGGTCAGTACTTATGTTTAGTTTGGGATTGACCTTGCCCTGTATAGCCTTCCATGACCAACCCAGGGTTACTAGCTGTGTCGTTGCCCTTCAAGGGCTAGATGTTGTCTCTCCAAGGAGCGGTATGCCGTTCGCGAGGGATAAAGATGAGGTCCGAGGATCTTACACAGTCCATTCCATGGTTGGACTACTTTTATGTCGTATCGGCACCACACCCCCGTCGAGCCTGGTACCTGGGGTGTAGATATCAAGAGTCCACTAGAAACAGACACAACTACAGTTCAGGGGCCGAGCGGCCTCAGTTGTAGACCCAGGGAACTGGTAGGACGGCTATAGTTATTAGTGTTCCTATTTTTACCTTGTTAGGGGTATAAAGATTGAAGTGTACTCGCCAGGGATTATGGGGGCCATGGATGGGTTATTCTGCGCTGGTAGTACCTTCCGGATTTTGGGGGCCAGGTAAGGATCTTGTTTGCATTATTTACTAGTAGATTTGACAATAGAAAGTTAAGTTAATCAGGTTATGTATCTCTCCCCTTTCATTCAGTTACTTTCCTTTTTATTTGAAGTTTATTCAGTTATTTCCAGTTATTGCGTTACATATTTGGTACATATTGTACTGATACCCATCTTGGGGCGCTGCATTACTTCCTTTCAGGTGCGGATAGACATGGGCCAGGACCTTCTTAGCTTTCAGCTCAAGTCAATGGTGAAGTTAGCTCCTCTCCTTCGGATCTGATTAGTTAGAAGGTTTTTTCTTTTTGATTGTATAGTATCGGTACGTTGGGTCCCTTTCTCGGCCAATATTCTACTCTTAGAGGCTTTCAAATTTAATATTTCCTTGTGGTTTGTTTGTTGTTGGCTGTGTGGGGCCTATATATGCTTTATTTCATGTGATGGACGTGTAGGGCCTTGTTTATCTATTAAATAGTGGCCTTATCGGCTTTAGCATAGATTAGTGTCTGATTTACATTTCAGCTATAATTAGACAGCATGGTGGTCTTGTTAGCCCCCATAGGATTCCCTTTGTTTGCCTGTTGCTGGTTAGCTGTTTTCTTTATAGGTGGGTATCAGGCCTTGTCGGCCAGAGGTTGTGTTTACAACCGAGATATAGCCCGTTGTTTTCTTGATATAGGTTGCAGGCTTGCAGCAAACATGCATAAGCCTTGCCAGGTCAGTCAGATCCCAGTATGGCACTAGGTGCCAGTCATGCCTCCCAAGGTGGGGCGTGAAAAATTCAATTTCCTAGGCAATTCCTATCCAATTGACGTACCACTCAAAAGCATACCTCTAGCTCTTTCTCACATTTGTAATTCAAGTTGGTTATCTTGTTGATTAATCAATGGTTGTTTTTTCATTTTAATTGTAATCCTTTGAACCCCCAAGTTTTTAACTGTTTTCAATACAATGATGCTTCTTAGTTTGACTTGATAGAAAACGTTTTTGCCACCTAAGTACTATTCCCTGTAGGATTCAACCCCGACACTTGTTGGGTATGTTTGTTTTGCCAATGACCATTTACACTCTCTTTTTTGAGGAGTGAACATGATCAGACCAAACCCAATCTTGGAATGAAAAACCAGAAAAGAATTGAGAAAAAATTGTCTTAGAATGACTCACCCAACAAGTTATTCTCACTAACAACAAAACCGTTGTCTGAGTCGTTGTCAGCACTGCAATTTTCATTTCTCAAACTAATGATTGATACAACGATCCATTGTTAGAAGTAACAGATCATCGTTCATCCCGTTCTTGCAATACCTAGAAAGTTGTCAAATATATCTTCCAAACAATGAGGTAGATGATGAGTAGTTATTTGATATAGCGACTCATCCTAAGGAGCCGTTAGAGGAAATCTAGAAAATGCTAGACTTCTCCCAGTGACAATGTGTTACACCCCGTAAGTTCCTATAGTTTAACTGATGGGTGCGTGCGTATGTTCAGAGTTTTGGAATACGATGCATGTGAAAAAGGGATGGAGGAATGAGTATAGGAGCATAGTATCAAGCGGGCAGGAGGCTAGGGCCGGAGGCTAGGCGCATTAGGCACTGCACTGTGCTACCAACCCAACGCCATGGCCAGCGTGTCGCGCGCTTAGCCTGGCGAGATAGGCGACACGTCGCCCCCCCTTTCCACCGACCTTTTGTGTATA
>JACEIK010000398.1:117324-131596 GCA_018107945.1 Datura stramonium | reverse complement strand
ATGTATAAATGAGATAATCGACTCCGATATTTTGTCTAATGAATGCTATGGTATTGTGTGGAGTACCTGTATTGGACTTTTCTGTATTTCAAGTTTTCAAGATAGTCCATATTACAGGGGAAACTCTGCCAAAATTTTTCTAAGAATAAGGTGAGTAAGTCAAGAATTCCTATAAATAGAAGTTTACATTTGAGGACGAATGTTCTTAAGGGGGGAGGATGTTACACCCCGTAAATTCTCGACATGTAGATGGCCTATTCGCATGTTGGTTAAGAGTTTTTGAATGCCATGCATGCTAGGAAAAGACCCGGGGAAAGACCGGATAAGAAATTCGTCGAACCATCATGGGAGGAGCCGGGGCAAAGCCCCTCCGCGATGGCAACGTTCCACGGAGGGAGGGCCTCCGCATTGGCGCCGTGTCACGGAGGCCCTGTCCAGGCCCAAGTATAAAAGCCTCCAACTTCGGTTTTAATGTTAAATTTCATAAAAATTTCGAGAGAAGCCGAGGAAAAATAGGGAGAACGAAGGTTCATTAATAATATTCGTCCGATTACTCCGTCAAACACGGTCTAAACTCAAATTAACTCTACATATCGAGGTATTAAGAAGCAAGGAGCATTCCTACGGATTTAGTTTCGTGAAATTTGGCCGGCGAATCGTCGTGCTACCGAATTAAGGTAAGTGGAATTGCTCCAAATTAGTGTCAACGTACTCCTAGCCCTAAAGTGAGTATTTCTCCCTTCTGGACTTTTGAGAAATAGCGAGCTTTCGGCCATTTTTCGATAAGCCAAAGTTTGGGCTATATAAATATTGAAAGTGATATTTTCTTTCAGAATATAAGCGTATTTACTTCTAATTGACATATATATGAATGCAGTTGGGAGAAATAGCAGAAGTACTGACCGAGCTACGCCAGTTAGTCGGGAAATCCGAAGCGAAGGTATGTAAAGNAAGCGAAGGTATGTAAAGCTAGTTCCTTCGGCAAGTTAGTAATTCAGTATAGCAAATAGCGTGAACTATAGAAGAAAGAATTCAAAAGTCGAGAATTGAGACTAGCGTGAATCTAGCAAGCATGTTTTATAATATTATGATATATTCAAAATAAAAGTTAGTAAAGCAATATCAGACAGTCAGATAATATCTAAGATACAGTATAGCGCAGTATGAGAATCCGTTTAATGCATAAAAGAGTTCAGAATAAGAAATCAGAATACAGATAGTATTAAATGGGACGCAGGTGCTCCCAAAAGCAAGAGAAAGCTGATTCAAGCATGGGATGTACCCGAAGACTCCACCTCTCATGACCTAGCTCAACCATTCATGGCTCCTGACCTCAATGAGTCAAACACCGAGAAGTTGGGGCATGCTTCTGGAGAGGAACCACTCCCTAGGCCTTCACCTCTTCCTTCATCATCAAAACCGAGTGGAATTCAAAAGCTAGCAGAGATGACAAGATCTCATGAAAACGAACTCCAATGGATGGCCTAAGACTTGCCCGCTCCACTACAAAGGTCGGTAAAGTAGGCGATGAAGGATATCTTTGAAAGATTGAACAAATTATTCTCCCATGTGGACATGATTGAAGGAGAAGTCTCCTCTACTCAAGATGATGCGAGAGAGCTCCGAATCAGGGCACCCATGGCTAACCCTGACATGAGGTTCATTGATGAGGCTAATAATGCTCAAAATCACATTCCTATAACAGAATGACACATACATTGTCAATCAAGAAACCTACTAGTTTGGAGTCGATCCTACAGAGAATAAGGTCAAGATATATAATAATGCTAGTATTTAAGCTTTTAAGTTTGTTACTTCCCAAAAAAAGGGGTTTTATAAAAGCCAATACGCAATAATGTTGAGATTTGATTGTTGTTTATCCAGTTAATGAAAATAACTAGGGAAGTGTCCCCATGGATTCATAACTATTTCGGGTTTTACACTCGTGATCTTTCTAGTGCTTACTTATAGAATTGATAACTAGGGTTTATCCATACGATTGGTTCGTCCCTATTGCATAATTATACTAAAACACAAGATTTTGGTCTCATGAGTGATTTCACTTCAACAGTAATTAATAAGTTCCAAATTTACTTATCCTACTACCACAACTCAAAACATATAATGACCCATAAAGATCAAAGCTTTGTTGTAAATCTCTTTTCCTAATCTCTACTTCTCTATATTTAAGCAAATTAAGAATTCAGGCATGTCTTGATATTGTGCTCCATTAAGAAACATTAAAGACGAAGAGAATATAATACAAGCATTAGCATTGGTTTAGAATCACTTTGTGCTGACCCTAGATTGTTAATTCACCATGGTTCCCACAGCCCTAGTTATGGAGGATTTAGCCTCTCATGATTGTAAGAAAATTATACGAATTCATCAACAAAAACATAATCTAGAACTTACAAAGATGATTGGAAGAAAACCCTCTTGATTATTTTAAGAATTAATGAAGAACAATTCAAGAACAATGGAAGAATCAAAATAAGAAATCTCCCAAAAGGTTCTCTCAATAATCCCAAAAGTCAAAAACCTCTCTAAACAATCAAATTATGTTCCTCTCTAAAAAAATAACCTAGAAAAGTATGTATACAAATAAATATAAACTTTTACTAAATTGATAGGGAAACTACCTAAACTATTGCCGACTTCACCTACGACCTGTACCATGATTGTACGGGTCGTACCTTCACTCGTACATTGGCTGGCTTTTCTGATTTTAACTAAGTGTTGGAATCTAGTACGCCTCATACCATAAACCTACGATTCATACTATCTTGTCGTGGTCTCAACGTGAAACTTCTGGCATCCTCTAATCATTTCCATGAGTGACTTGGTATGGCTCATACCTTCATCGTACGACTCATGAGTTTTTGTCATACCTTGAGTTCTGCCTTTCTTCAATTCTTCTGAATTTCAGCATGGCTCCTTGGTACGGGCCGTAGGTAGATAACATGACTTGTAGTTGCTACCTGTACTAGGAGACTGACTCAGTGCATTTTCCTCTTAACTTTATCACGACTGCCTTGGTATGACTCATACAAAGAGTCATACTTTGGCTATTTGGTTCAGCACATCCTCTTGACTTTTTCACGATTCTTAGTACGGCTCGTACTGAGGTCCGTACTTAGCCCTTTTTCGATATTTTTTCATTGTTTTCGAACATTTCAACTCTAACACCTAATATTCCTAAAAATAAAGTAAAAGTGCATCATATCTGTAAAAACATACCTAAGTCCATGCATATTTCTTCAGTTTGAAGCTTCAAAAGTGTTGTAGATCCACAACACATCAACACCCTCAACTTAAGACTTTTGCATGTCCTAAGGCAAACAAAACAAAACTATAGAACAAAGCCTAACAAGAAAGTAACCTAGAAGACCTATGACCAACATAACCAAAATATGCACAGAAACCGCAATCAACTTTTGACCCCCTTTTTCATTAAAACCAAGTCAGTTATGCACTCATCAAACTATAACTCATGATATACAAGGATAAATACATGGCATCTAACTATCAATAGAGAATCAAACTATCACTAGTGCCATTCACATAGACAATTGGCAGAATATAACACAAATCAAGTACCCTCACAGCAAATGAAGTTCCCAAAACTCACAGATATATAGAAATATGAAACTTGGGACTAAGCAAGTGAGACTCTCAGTCTCACAAAGAAGTCCCAAATACTACACATTGGATACGATAGGCTTGCCCTTATTTTCTCTACTTCGGTTATTTAGATAGTTAGGCTAGGAGCACTATAGGACTTTACACGTCTTGTAATGTAGGCTTCGCGATGGGTATGGAAAATATGAAATTTAGTGACTAAATCCTCCTTGGCGCTGCATACTTGGTTTCACTTTCACTTAATATCGTTTTTTTCACCTTTTTCGCTTTTCCTCCCTTTTTCTCCCTTTTCAAATGCTATGTGTGGGTGTGTTGGATTTTGCTCATCTCTTTTCATTTCTTTTCCTTTTTTATTTTCTTTTCCTCTTCGTTTCAGCTCTTCTTTTATTCATTTTTCTTTTCACACTACACCCCACTTTTTCTTTGATTCACTTTTCTTTCTTTTCCACCTCTTCATAGTTTACGCACCCCTACTATAGCCACCCTCAACTTAGACATTTTTCCTGAGTCGAGGTTCAAAATGTTCAAGGAGGGACGAGGCCCAAATAGGTTCATTATAAACAATGGGAAAAGGTGAATGGATAAAGAAAGAAAAATGGTCAATTTGAGGCTCAAAGTCAGAATCAAGGGATTTATTTTTATTTGGTTGGGTTATTTAAGCTAAAGTGGCTATAATCAAAGACGGCTATGGTCCTTTCAAAATCAAATATCCTATAAGCTATGTAAAGACCAACCGAGCAAGATTTAGATCCTTAATACAGTATTGAACTTTGTATAAATCCTCACTCACTCACAGCACATGTTTGCATTAATTCTACCTATACAGTTCATGCATAACTAAGCTATAACTACACATGTTAATATACTAAATACCATAAAAAGATCTACAGAAATTATGCATTGCAGTTAGCATGCACAACTGGACAACCAAAGATTTTCAGACAGGGTCATTCTTTCAACATTTTAAAACATGTGCATTTATTAGCGAGAAAGTTCTCGTAACTACTTCTAGCTAAAAAAAACACAAAACTAAATCCTAAATATGCCATTTATACTAGATAGCATTTCCAAGGAAAAAGAAACACCGCAACAAAAACCCTTGGACAAAAGTTAAAACCCAAAAAAATACAAGTACACCCTCCTTTTTCAAAAGCATGCTTTATTTCCGAAGAATAAAATGTATGACAAAGGAAAGGAACATACATATGGAACTCTAATAACTTTTGTCATCCTGTGGAGATGGTACCTCCTCTACAATAGTGGCGCTAGCGGTGGCCGGCACCCTCAATTAGACATCATTTGGAGTAGTCGTCAGCCCCTTGACTGGAACGATCGCCTTGGTGACTTCATCAATAACTCCTGATGAATGTGGCTCCCCCGAAGGGTCATTTCCACCCCATAAGATCTCCAAGGGCAGTGGTGGAGCTCCTGTTCTTTGACATTGATCACAGGACTTGACATATGCTGCTGCATCCTTGAATAATGTTGGCCAAAGGAAATCGGATTGGAGCACTTTATGAGTGGTACGCTCTCCTCCATGATGACCGCCATGCGGTGATGAATGACATCTTCTCAACACCTCACCTATCTGACTCTCTGGAATGCACCGTCTCATTACTTGATCTGGTCCTTGCTTGAATAAATAAGGCTCATCCCACATATACTACCGGGACTCATGCTTCAGCTTCTTTCTTTGTTGAGCAGTTGCCTTTAGTGGGTATACTCCACTTACTATCAGGTTTACTATATTTGCATACCAAGTGAGTTCCGCCTCCTTTAGTGCTAAGAGTTGTTCATCAGGGAACTCTTCTCCAATGAGCTCACCCTCCTTCACATGTGACCGGTCCTCTAGTCGTGACAGGTGATCTGCGACCTGATTTTCACTTCCCTTCATGTCTCGGATATCAAAATTAATCTCTTGTAGCAATAACATCCACTGGATTAACTTGGGTTTTCATCTTTCTTGCCGAATAAGTACCGAATTGCAGTATGATCCGTGTGTACCACCACTTTTGTCCCAACCAGATAGGACTTGAACTTGTCAAATGCATAAAAAAGTGCCAGCATTTCCTTCTCGGTGATTGTGTAGTTCACCTTTGCGTCATCCAGCGTTTTGCTTGCATAGTAAATGGAGTGAAAAATCTTTTTCCTTCACCGCCCTAATACCGTCCCCACAACAACATCACTAGCATGACACATCAGCTCGAAGGGGTATTCCCAGTCAGGAGCAATGAGAATGGAAGCTTCCACCAGCTTCTTCTTCAGCTCCTCATGTGCTTTCACACATTCTGTGCCAAACTCAAACTTCAAATCTTTGAGAAATCTTAAATGAACCTTCTGTAAAAGTCAGCATGTCCTAACAAACTGCGGACACCTTTAACCGATACTGGTGGTGGTAGCTTCTAAATCACCTCAACCTTTGCGCGATCAACCTCCAAACCTCTGTGCGACACTTTATGGCCAAGAACAATGCCCTCTTTGACTAAAAAGTGACACTTCTCCCAATTGAGCACCAGGTTTGAGTCTTCACACCTTGCTAACACCCTGTCTAAATTTTTCAAACACATAACAAACGAGTTACCAAAGAAAGAAAAATCATCCATAAATACCTCAAAATAGTCTTCCACCATATCATGAAATATTGGCATCATGCATCACTGGAAGGTGGCTGGTGCATTGCATAATCCAAAGGGAATACACTTGAAGGAGTATGTCCCATAGGGACATGTGAATGTGGTCTTCTCCTGATCTTCTGGGGCTATAGCTATTTCATTATAGCAAGAATAACCTTCCAGAAAGCAATAATACTCCTGCCATGCAAGCCTATCCAACATTTGATCGATAAATGGTATGGGATAGTGATCTTTACGAGTGGCCTCATTTAGTTTCCTGTAATCCATGCAAATCCTCCAACCTGTGACTGTTCGCGAGGGAATTAACTCATTCTTCTCGTTAATAACAACTGTCATTCCCCCTTTCTTTCGGACACATTGAACCGGGCTAACCCACTCGCTGTCTGAGATCGGATACACCACTCCTGCATCTAGCAACTTAATCACCTCCTTCCTGACTACATCTTTCATCATCGGGTTCAGCCTCCTTTGATGTTGTACAGTTGGCTTAGATCCTTCCTCCATCAATATCTTGTACATGCAGAAAGGTGGACTGATTCCCCGGAGGTCTGACATCTGCCATCCCATAGCTCTTTTTCGCCTCCTCAGGACCACTAACGCTCCTTGAACCTGTGAATTTGTCAGTTCTGATAAAATAATGACCGGCAATGTGTCATCTTCTCCCAAAAATACATACTGCATGTGTGGAGGAAATGCTTTTAGCTCCAATTTGGGTGCCTCCTCTATTGATGGCTATTCTGATGGTTCTAAGGACCGCTGCAATGGCTCAAACTCCTGTTTCTAGAAGAACATTTTTGCCTCATTCATAGCTTGAACCATTTCATATGTTGCACCATCCCCTGACTGACCATGTTCCACCAATGCTCTCTCCAAGGATCCTTTTGGCCAATAAGCTGAAGTGCGGACTATTGGTCCACAATAGTGATGGCTGACAACTCTGCATGAATAGTTTGTAGCTTCATAGCCTTGTAGACGTCAAATACTTTCACCTTATCATGAGCTCTCATGGTTAGCTGCCCAGCAGCTACATCGATTAGAGCTCGCCCAGTTGCCGAAAAGGGACGTCCCAAAATAAATGGGACTTCTGAATCTGGCTAACAATCAAGAATTATGAAATCCACAGGGAAAATAAGGGAGTCCTCTTGCACTAGCACATCCTCCACAATTCCATCTGGACTTGCCAATGAACGATCGGCTAGCTGCAAGATTACTATAGTGGGTCTGGGGCTACCCAACCCCAACTTCTTGAATACATATGTAGGGATTAAGTTAATACTCTCTCCCAAATCATACAAACAACGAGCTGGAATAGACTTTCCAATAGTAATCTGGATAGTAAAACTTCCCGGATCTTTGAGCTTTGTGGGAAATCTATTCTGTATTCGAGAGGTGCACTCTTCAGTAAGTGTAACTGTAGCATATTCCGTCAGTCTGCTCTCGTTTGCCACGATATTCTTTATGTACTTTGCATACTTAGGAACTCCCTGCAAAACATATACCAAAGGAAGATTAATGTGCACTTGCTTCAAGACTTCCATAAACTTCTTGAAACATGCTTCCTCCTTATACTTCCGCAATCTCTGTGGGAAAAGTGGCCGGTGGTCTTCCATTATCTGTTGCCTTTCCACTTCTGCTCACATTATCATTCTCTTCCGCCTGCTCTGTTGTTTCAGCTTGCTGTGGTGGCTTTTGAGGTTCCAACTCCTTCATTTTCTTTCCACTTCTACTGGTGACAACATTCACCTGCTTCAGATTTGTGTCTGTATCACTTGGCAATCTGCCCCGTGGTCTAGTATTCTTCGCTCCCGCTAATTGTCCCAACTGAATCTCTAAAGCCTTTGTGGCCAACTACTGGTTTTTCATGTCAGCTGTCAATTTTACTTGATCAACCTGCATCTGAGCTTGGTTAGGGATAACGGTCCTCAACATGTCCTCGATGTTGCTAGACTGAGGACGTGCATTATTCCCTCTGAATTGAGGATGGAAATTCTGATGAGCCCTTTGGTTCCTGCGCAAGCCCTGATTTGAACTTTGCCCCTGACTACTATTACTACACCAGGAAAAATTCAGATGGTTCCTCCAATTCGGGTTGTAATTGTTGCCATACTGCTGACTGTTTCCCCTTTGCGCATTGCCCACAAAATAAACTGAGTCTGGATTAGCACCACATACATTAGCTAAGTGCTCACTGCTACCACAAACTTCACACCATACCTGCTGGACTGCATTGACCAGAGCTTGTGACTGCCCCAAGCTCATGCTACTAAAATGAGTGTTGATTTGATTCTGCAATGCATCTATCTGTGCAGCAATAGCTGTGAGTCCATCTACCACCAAAACCCTTGCCACTTTCTTCACCACACCTCGGGTTGTGTCAGCATTCCATTCAGGATTATCTTGTGAAATACGGTTCAATAATGTATACAACTCTTCATATGTCTTTTCCAATGCTTGTCCCCCAGCTGTAGAATCTAACAGAATTTTTGTGTGAGGTTCCAAGCCTTCTATAAAATTATGCACCAACACATCATTTGACTGATGATGGTGGGAACAATCTCTCAACATCGACTTGAACCTCTCCCAGGACTGATACAAGTTCTCACCATCTTTCTGCTTGAAACTTAGAATCTGACTTCTAAGCCTGGTTGTCTTCCCTGACGAAAAGAACCTAATTGAGAACTTCTTTGCCAGATCATCCCAAGTGGTAATAGAATTAGGCGGTTCAGTCTTTAACCACCTCTTAGCTTCCCCCAGAAATGAAAATGGAAATAGTGTAAGCCTCACATAATCTTTTGATACTACAACGTGTATGTACGTGTCACTAATCTCCAAAAAATTTTGTAGATGTTGTTGTGGTTCTTCATGAGGAAGACCTGTGAATTGTCCGCTGGTATGCAATAACTGCACCATGTTCTATTTCAGCTAAAATCTACCTCCTGGCTCCGGCCTGTGGATGTTGGATGTCACATTATTTGCGTGTGGGATTTCCACCTCGCATACTGGTCTTGCTGCAATCACTTTAGGTACTAACTTTGCCCGTCCAACTAGTGGATGCAGTTGTTGTTCCAGAACTTCTCTCTGCAACAACTGCAACTTCCTTTCTAGAGCTTCCCTCTTTTGTAAATGAAATTGTCTCTCCGGCTCCAAAAATAGATCCACCAATTCCTTATTTCTTGCCAGCGTTCATAAAAGACTTAGTACCTGCAAGAGTAACCGCTAAGATCAAGTTGTCAATATTTACATAAACTTTCAAACTACACAAAAAAAAATTTTAATCCACCAATTATACCAGTCCCCGGCAACGGCACCAAAAACTTGTTCACGCCCCAATGCACACAAGTGCACGTGACCATACAAGTAATATAGTGGCTCTTTCAAGCCAGGTATCGAACCCACAAGGACTGTAACTTAGCGGTAACATTTTAATTTAGTAGTCACAATTTTGTTATGCAAGTATATGAATAACACACCGAATTCACAGTTGTCAAAGATTACTATTTAATGAACACTAATTAAAATAAGAGAATATGAGTTAAATGATAGCACGAAAAATCTAAGGTTAAGGTGTAACATGCAGGCATGTATGATTTATATTATTTTCAGCTAACCTGTCTCTTAGGTTGATGGTCGGGAAAGAGTAATATATGGCTCGGGTCTTTCGAACCTCTAGCCAATTTCTGAAGTATGATCCCTACACTTACACATTTCTGTGATGCAATAACTCATCTTCCGGCGAATCAAAATTAGTTTCCCTAGATAACCGAATATGAAGTTGTAGGTATATTTCTATCCTGCACGCAAATCTTACCTTTAATTCACAACAAAGATAAGAACATATTCCCCTATTCCAAGTCTACCCGAATAATTTTCCTCTCATAATCAAATTAGGATTCTAATTTTACCTTAACGCTGGCCAAACATTAAAGAAATGAAAAGCAGGAATAGCAGAACAACTGTTCATGAATGAAGAGAATTAAGCTGAATTTATATAAAATTACACAATCCTGCAATTAGCCTCAACCTCAGAATGAGGTAATTTAGCCACTCGTTTGTTGATTAAACATCTTCAAACAAGTAGTAATCATACCAACAATTGAAATTTTGAAGAAAATTGAAGAGAAGTAACCCTAGAATTTTCTTCAGCTCAACTGCCTGCCTCCCACATTCGTGCAAAATGTCAGCTATCCAAAATAAAAGCCTAAGTGTTCTATTTATACAAGTGGAAAATTTCCCAGAAATAAACTAGCAACGTGGCGCGGAGCTATCGCGGAGCTCAAGCTCCGTGCCACGGAGGCTATCGCGGAGCTAGAGCTCCGTGCCACGGAGCCATCATGAGGGCTCACTAGAATCTGGCAACGCAGGAATTTCCCTCAACATGGCACAGAGGCTATCGCGGAGCTTCAGCTCCGTGCCACGGAGCCATCACGCTCCTTCACTGTTTTGTGCCTTCCACTTTTTCATAATTTTCTTCCTCCACCCATGTAATGTGGCACGTTTTTCAATACGGACCATCCTTAGCGTGACACGGTGGGGAACTTTCGACTCTCTCTTTACGCCCTACAAATATTAGCCTATTCCCCCTCGGAGTTTAACTTGCTCCTCCATATGACATCTCTTTCTTCTCCATCTGCAAATAGTCACCACACAATTATTAATCTGAAAAAAATAAAAACAACCTTAATTAACTCAATCATGCGTGAATACATCAATATTCTCCCTATAAAGAATCACAATGGGTTGAAAATATGGAGTTTCGTCGTATAAATATGCCCAAGATCAGCTCCGCTCTCCTCTATCTTTCTTATGCAACTCTAACATATGCTCATCATGAGTTTGCATACTGTCCACTCTCGCCCACTTGCGCTCTTTTTTCTCCATCCTCTTTCTCTTCTTCCTTAAGGACTCATCTTCAACCTTCTCCGAGGCCCTCTTCTTACCTTTTCCACTATCAGCCACTGTTGAAGCCTAGTATGCCTCCAAATCTAGCTCCTCGTCGAGCTCAACATATAACTCCGGGATGGTGGGGTCTGATAATAATGCTGGCTGCCTAGACGACCACTCGGCTACCTAGCTCTGCGAAGCCCCCAATTCCTCTCTAAGGCTGCCCATGTCTGTGTGCTCAGCCAGGCGCTCAATGAGGCAGTGCTCAAAACTATTCAACCAGCTTGACATTTTCCATCATTGAGTTGACCTCATCAATCTCGGCCTTCACCCAAGGCTTGACATTTTCCATCATTGAGTTGACCTTATTCTTAGTCACTGTCTGCCTCTTGGCTATTATCTGGAAGAACTCCTGTGGGACCAATGTGTAACTAGTTGGGGTATGGCGTGGCATGCCCAATGACGGTGTGGAGTTAGTACAAGGAGCTACATCTATGTGGCTGGCCTCTATAAACGATATCTATCCCTACTCCACTGAAGTGGGGGCACCAACATGCTCACCCCTAGGTGCCCATAGTAGTGGGACTAGAGAAAAAAGTATAACCAGGGTAACTGGGTTCATGTCATACTGTATAAGGCCTATGTATGCAATGTTCTGGCCTCCAATCAAGGGATCTACCTCCAATTTTGCCTTAAGGCCTGCCTCTATGCATAACCTGTACACGAGACTCGGGAATGGGATGGTAGTGCTCAATCCCATAGCCCGATCTCGGATCTCCTCTACTATGACCCTCAGAATGTTGATGTCATATCTTTACATGATATACGCTACCAAAGCTACTCTGTATACACTGAGGGTATTGTCTTTGACCGTCAGTGCCAACTTGTGACAGACTAGTGTCCAGCAAGCCTTTGCTATGAAGTTTAGTGATGCTTTGGTGACCTTATTTCCACTAGCCACCAATCAACTTCCTCCTTATCCTCGGCTAGAACCCCAGCTAGCTATTTCATTTTACTCTTCCTCTCCCCAAAACCCAGCTGCTTTACCTTTTTTAGAGATTCTACTCGGTATTCGAATTAAGTTGTGGTCTCCGGAGCTTTGAACTGATGCCCATATAAAATCCGTGTAATGGTTCGCTCAGAGATGTCAACTACTTGTCCCCGAACCATCACACTCTCAATCTTGTGTTGTTCTTTCAATTTTTCCCACCTTTTGCTTTCTTCTCCATTGTGGCCAAGTAATTGGCTTTGCAATCCCAGAACATCTCGATGTTATATTTCTCTAGAGTTCTAGTCATCCATTAGAATCCGTAGAAGCTAAAACTCTACTTCATTTCCTCAACCTCATTCAAGGAACTGCTTAGGGTATGTTGTTCTTCCTGTATACTCCGCCTTGGATTATTCTTTGAGGTGAGAGGGAGACCCTGCTCATAAATCTCTTGAGCACTGGGCACTCTCCACCTAATAGTGTGGTTCTCCCGAGGAGGAATTCGGTAACCTTCTTCCTCATTAGCCTTCTTCTCATTTCTTGTCTCATCCTCAGACCCTTCTTCGTCATTAGGGCACTCTCGGACCCTTGGGGCTTCTCCCTTGCTCTCTCTTCAGACTAGGGAATAGAAGTTATAGCTTCAGCCTGAACCTTGGCCTGGGCCCTAGTAGTTCGTGGCTCATCAGTTTTAGAGGTCTCAACTTGGTACTCCTTCACTGAACCACTAGGGGTGCTTCCTGCTTGATCGGAGTTGGAGGGCTATTCTCTCAATACCCTCCGAG
Organism: Datura stramonium; assembly: GCA_018107945.1. NCBI lineage: Eukaryota > Viridiplantae > Streptophyta > Magnoliopsida > Solanales > Solanaceae > Datura > Datura stramonium. Next base: position 118,670 of record JACEIK010000398.1, on the reverse strand, counting down.
GATCTATTTCAACTCTAGCCTGCTTATCGCGGGGCGTCTTCATTGATATCCTTTTGATCTTCATTATACCTATGGAGAAAAAGGTTAGTATGTATGATCTGAGAAAAAAATGAAAGAAAAATGTTCTCTAAAATTTTCCACAACTCTACAGTATAGATCGTACCTAGGTGGTACAATTCATACTCTGACTCCAAAAATTTAGTGCTTCTAGTATGACTCCTTGGTACCCCATACCAGGTTGGTACTGTTCATACTAAGATTCATATGAGGATTTCCCTTGAATTTTTATGATCTGTATTTTTGTACGACTCAAGTTACAGATCTTGATTAGATTCTATGAGTCATATAAAGGGTCATACTGTTACTTTTGAACTTTGACCCTTTCAGATGCACGGTACAACCACCAAGTACGACTTCAAGTAGGATACCACAGATTGTACTAGGTTCCATACTAGGATATTCACTTTCAATGTCTTGGACAGTCCCAACGAGCCATCACACGAGTCGTAGGACGGCTCGTCAAGCCTATCCTTACCTTATTTTGGGTATAGTTTTTTTAGGTAAACATGTTCTTACACGGGTACTAAGAATTCCCCATTCTAGGTATACATTTTTTATTATTTTCACCTACCTAGTTAACCCCCAACATGCTTCACACTCGTAATTCATTTATTTTAATCAAGTTTCATCATTTGAGCCTCTTGATTCCTAAACCCTTTCAATACATTTCACAACAAGCTACTGATCACCTTCCTCTTCCCCATTTTCATGGGTTTTAAAGAATCACAGTGTTTCATCAGTCACATAACAATATTTTAACATAAAAACAACAACACGTACTTGCAATTTCGAATTCTTGCTTCACTTTTTGCTAGCTTCAAGTGGGATACAAAATCCAAGAGCCCGTGCAGATTAATTGTATGAATTTGAGCTTAAATAGTTTTAGCTTGAGTTATGGGTGTAAGGATTGTGGGTAATAATCATAGGTTGAGAGTTATATTTGTGTAGGAGTTGATGTCCGAAAGGTTTTGGTTTAAATAAGCTAGGGAGGATTTTTAAATTTCGGGTTGAGTCAGCTCAATTTAATTATTTTATCCCATCAAGACTCATACCATGAGTTATAGGTTTGACCTACTGCTCGTCCCTTAGACTTGTAGCAGAAGACTTTAGGAACTTACCTAGCGACCTATGAGTGCATGGTACGAACCGTACCATGAAGGTACGAATCGTACTATATCTCGTTGGTCATTGTTCGGATGTCTGGATGACTACACGCAAGTGCACGTGGTCGAACAAGTAGTAAGTGGCTCAAGTAAGCCAAGTATCGATCCCACAGGGACTGGACT
>JACEIK010000398.1:83365-111668 GCA_018107945.1 Datura stramonium | reverse complement strand
TTCACATTTATATAAAATTACACGAAAATGTATAAAATAACTTAGATAAACAAGACTAATTTAAGTTATAAAGTATCACTTGGACATGCTATTTTTGCCCGCGATCAGTCATTACTTTAAGCACTTCCACACATAGCATGGTTCACCATTACAGTGGGTACTACAACTCGTACAATGTAAGTACGATTTGTAATGACCAACTGTAACATGAATTCATATGTCTACTTTTCACCACCAGACGGTACTACGAGCCATACATCCTTTTATGAGTTGTACTAAGGCTTGTAGTACAAGTATGTTCGATAATTTTTCACCCACCAATTTTGTTTCACCTGTACATTGAACACACATAAGTTAAGATACTTAAGTTTCCTTGCAAGAAGCGCTTGATTTAACATCACAGAATGATGCAATTGGTTTGGTTACTTAGACTTCACCAAACCACCTCATGTGTTGCATCCCAAGAAGCGCCTGATTTAACATCTTGACGCGATGCAAGTCCCATGACTACTTAGAATTCTTCTAGAGCCTCTAAATCATATTTGATTTCTTATACAACCCTGAAATCATTGGGCTGCTTCATTGTTCGAAAAACATTAAAGGTGACCTTCTCCTTATTCATCCTAAACTTCAACTTGCCAGCCTCAACATCTACCAGAGTTCTCCTAGTGGCTAGAAATGGTCACCCCGAAATAATAGGGACCTCAAATCAACCTTGCAATCTATGATCACAAAGTCTGTTGGAAAGATAAACTGATCCACCTTCACTAACACATCAACTAGGATCCTCACTAGCTTTTTAACTTTGTAGTCGGCCATCAATAGCCACATTAATGTTGGTGCAGGGGCTCCCAAGACCAACTAATTGAATACAACTAATGACATCAAGTTGATGCTAGCTCCTAAATCATATAGTGCCTTCACAACTCAAAGTCACCGATCATACAGGGAATGGTGAAGGAACCTAGATCATCCTTCTTCTAGGCAAGGACTTGTGAAGCTATGGCACCGCAATGATGCAAATTACCAACTGGATCATAGCTCACTGAACTGTTCCTAGTCAGAAGGTCCTTGATAAATTTGGCATATCCAGGCATCTACTCAAATGACTTGACCAATGGTATGTTCACAGACACCTGTTTTAGCATAGAGAGAAATTTCTGAAACTTACCATCTTCCCCCTTCTTCTTCATCCTCTGTGGGAATGGTGGCGGTGGTTGAGGGATAGCCCTATACACCTACGTCGCCCCTTTTCCCTTCCCTTTATCAACTCCAAACCCCTTTTTAGCAAATGGAGTATCAATCAACACAGCCTCACCTGCAAGCTCTGGGTCAGCAACCTCCTCATCCTCATTAAGCTCGATATCCTTCTGTCTGTCCATTTAAACTACAACTGGTAGGGGAGGGTCAACAGTGGTCTTTCCTTTCCTATTCATCACCGCCATACAATGACTATCATTCTTTGGGTTTTGGAAGATGTTGATAGGAAGTGTCACCTTTTTCCTCTAGTTTAGGGATGCGAACATTTGACTAAGCTTCTGCTCAATCTGCTTTGTTTCTTTAGCGTGGGATTTGACCTTTTGGCCCATTCTAGATATGTCACCCCTAATATCCTTGAGCTACTCATAAGTTGATTTGTCCCTTTGTAGAAGCTCAACCATCATACTCCCTAACTTTTAGGGTCTAGCATCACCCTCACGGGCCTTGGGAGGAACATAAACACCAGCGCGGTCATTGCGGTAGCCATCATTCTTTCTCCATTAATCTTCTCACGCACGACCTCTTCTGCTATCGCTGTATCCATTCCTATTGTGATTGTCTCTATATTGGGTCTGACCTTGATTTTCAGAGCCTTTGTGCCAAGTGTCCTGTCCGGACCCTTAGGCGTTGGGCCAAAAACCTACCACCTGGTTGTCCAAGAAGTTCACCTTTTCCTTGAATCTGTCAGCTCAAACCCCTACTCCGAACCCTGGGCTCCAGCTGCAATCACCTTCTGAGTGCCAAAGCTCATAATGTGTTTTGTGAGTAGGTCCAAGGATGTCCTCATGTGAGCTAGCTCCTGGTCACGCTCCTATTTCCTTTCTGCGCTGTTCCGCAGTCATAACAATAGCATACGTACCAACAACTATCTTTGTATCCCTGGTGTGCCAGGCCCTGTTCGTCTTTTTCACTCGGTCAAGTACATTTTCTTGCTCCCACAACAGACTTATCAATGCTCTTCCTGCCACTGTATCTGCTACCGTCTTAGTGTTGTTGTTCAATGACCTGTAAGAAATTTCTAACATACCTTCATCGAGAATTTTATGGTTTGGGCACTTTGTCAGCTTCTTCTTAAACCTCAACCAAGTCTCATGTAGTGCCTCAGTCTTCAACTGTAAAAAATTATAGTTCTCATCTTTTTAACTGTAGCATCTTGAAGGGTGGGAAGAACCGTTTTAGGAAGTCCTGTTTATTCTCCCTCTAGTTGGTAATGGAGTCATTGGGAAACTCCAATAACCATAATGTGGCCTCTCTAGAAAGAGATAATGGGAAGAGTCTCAATATTATAGCATCCTGGCCTACACTGGGTTACCAGTACGCCTTGCATATCCCAACAAAATTCATCAAGTGCAGGTTAGCATCGTCAGCTGCATGACCACTAAAAACCCCCTAATGTTAAGCAACAAGATCATGGTGCTAGTAATATAAAACTTTGCCCCAGCAAGCAAGGTGGAGGTACAATAGCTCGAGTTGACCAGACCTCATCAACATCCGGATCATCATCATTACCGAACTGAGGAGTATATCTTTGGCCTCTATTGACCCATCCATGGTGGCCAACATTTACTACCTCATCACTAGCATCCTGAACTTCCTGAAGTGCAGCTTGCCAAGCTTCTTCAGCCATACAGGCCTCTCTCTACTTAGTGTTTTCCTTCCTATGCAGTGTTCACTCTAACTCAAGATCCAATGGAATCATGGGGTTTTCGCTTCGTCGAGTACATGGAATCCACCAAGTGAAAGCCCGTGGGTGTCAAAAACAAAAGAAAATGTACGTAATGAAAATAACGACTAAACTTCAAACACGAGTAATTACTCTAATCTTAAGTCGCATTCCTCGACAACGGCGCCACTTTCTGATAATGTTGAAATCACACTCATGTAAAAGTATGACATGGACATTGTCAATAAAGAACCCAACAAGGTTGGGGTCGACCCCATATAAAATAAGTTCAAGATATAGAATAGTGCTAGTATTAAAGGTTTTATGTCTGTTACTTCCTAATAAGGAGGGTTTTATAAAAGAAAATACGTAACAATATTGAGATTTGGTTGTTGTTTATCAAGTTAATGCAATAAACTAGGGAAGTGTCTCCATGGATTCATAACTACTTCGGGTATTACACTCGCGATCTTTCTCAATGCTTACTTGTAGAACTGATAACTAGGGTTTATCCAAATGACTGGTTCGTCCCTATTGCACAACTATACTCAATCACCGGATTAGGTCTCATGAGTGATGTCACTTCAACTGTTATCAATTTGTTCCAAATTAATTATCCTGCAACTGTAGCTCAAGTCATACAATGAACCATAAAGATCAAGGCTTTGTCATAATTCTTTTTTCCTAATCTCGACTTCTCTATATTAAAAAAAATAAAGAATTTGAGAAATTCCTAATGTTGCACTCCATTAAGAAACATTAAAGACGAAGATAATACAATTTAAGCATTAGCATTGGTTTAGAATCATTTTGTGCAGACCCTAGTTTGTTAGTGCACCATGGTTCCCACAACTCTAGTTGTGGAGGTTTTAGCCTCTCATGATTGTAAGAGAATTATACTTATTCATGAACAAACACATAATTTAGAACTTACAAAGATGATTGGAAGAAAATTCACTTAGTTATTTCAAGAATTAATGAAGAACAATTCAAGAACAATGGAAGAATCAAAACAAGAAATTTCCCAAAAGTTGCTCGAAATAATCCCAGAAGTCAAAAACCTCTCTAAATAATCGAATTATGTCCGTCTCTAACAAAAAAACCTAGAAAAATATTTATACAAATAATTAGAAACTGTTCCTAAATTGACAGGGAAACTGCCTAAACTGCCGCCAACTTCACCTACGACCTATACCATGATTGTGGGGGTCGAACCTTCACTCGTACATTGGCTGGATCTTTTGATTTTGACTAAGTGTTCGAAGCTGGTATGACTTGTGCATAAACCTACAAGTCGTACTATCTTGTCGTGGTCTTAACCTGAAACTTCTATCATCCTTTTATTATTTCCACGAATGGCCTGGTACCCCTCGTACCTTCATCCTATGACTCGTGACTTCTGTCGAACCTTTAGTTCGGCCTTTTTTTCAATTCCTCTGAAGTTCACCATGGATCCTTTTTACCGGTAGTAGGTAGATAACTTGACTCGTCGATGCTACCTCCACCAGGAGACTAACTCAATGTAATTTCCTCTTAACTTTTTCATGACTGCCTTGGTACCACTCGTACTATGATGGTGCATCTCGTACCAAGAGTCCTACTTTGGCTCTTTTGTTCAGCACATCCACTTGACATTTCTAGGATTCTCAATATGGATCTTACTAGGATAGTATGACTAGTACTAAGGTTTGTACTTAGACATTTTTCTGCATTTTTTCACTGCTTTTGCACATTCCAACTCCAACACCTTATTTCTATGAAAAAAAGTAAAAGTGCATTAAATTTCTATAAATATACCTAAGTCCATGCTTATTTCATCAGTTTTAAGTGTAAAAAGTGATGTAGACTCACAACACATTAGAGTCCATGGTTGCCCCCTAAATAGCCCGAGGACCAATTGATGACCTATTAGCAAGCTTTGATGAGGAGGATGGGGCTGATCAGAGGTCGGAGGAAAGGGTGATGAGAAAGAGAGAAGAGGGTGATGAGAATGAGGAGGCTGACGATGATGCTTAAGAGTAACCAAATTAGGGAGTTCTTAACAATCCTTGTTTTTAATTTGTATATTGGGGACAATGTAAATTCTTAGTTGGGGTGTCTCTCTTGTTATCTATTTCTTATCTCTTGAAAATCTTGTGCCCTTGTCAGGCTTAATTTTTCATTATGTTGATGTTTTTTCTTAGTTGAATGAATTCCCTTGTGAGGCTTATGGTTCAATGAAAATGTTGTGTGGATATCGTTTGTTATCATTGATGGGTCAATTCGACTTTGCCTAATGTTTCAAGACCCATGGATGAAAAATTCACCTTCGTTCATAGTAGATAGCAATAAACTCCAAGGGTATTCTTTACCACGTTCTTTCCTAAGGAGCAAAATTTTCTTCTTTTCTTTATTTGTTGAACCGGGTGGCATTTCCCTATGATAGATTGAGAGGTAACTTTGTTAAGGGAAAATGCCATGTATAGTATCTTTTTGAGTCTTTTGTTGCACTTGCTTTTGAATGTTACCACCAAAATATTTTTATTGCCATTGCGAAGGAGTTTTGATAAAAAAGGGCACTTGAAATTGCAAATTGAGCACTCTCTTTTCATGAGCTGACATTCCTTGATTGGCCTTTTGACTCACATACTAACTCATCTAAAGTCATACCCTTGATTTGATTTTGAAAGTATGTAAACTCCTTAGATTTTGATGCCTTGTGTTGTGAGGTACTTAGCTAAATTCTTGTGTGTGTATAATAGTCTAGAATTTGCCCTATGTGTGACTCAAGAAAATATTCTAGATGTGGTTGCACGTACAACATGATCTTAGGTCTTCATTTGATATGTCACTTCACCCAGAATATGACCTCCTTGATCATCTATCTTTGCTAGCCAATGATTGAGCCTTTGATCCTTTTATTTGGAAACCACACTACAAGCCTATTACCCCTTCGTGATCCCTCTCTTTGCACCCATCCTCCCTAAGTGCTATTGTTGAACGAATAGAGAATGGCGCTTGAAGCCCAAAATTTGTGGAGAGATAAGGAATAAATGAGGCAAAGACCTAAGTTTCGCAGTTTGCAAAAAAAAATTTATGTGAGCTTCTATGAGTGGCAGCACCAAAATGTGATGAAATGAATGAAATGGTTGGTTGAAAATCCTCTAGTATTAAGAGCAAAAGAATCCGTGAAAGGTGGTACCTCTTTCTTATATAAGGCTCATTGTAAAGCCCAAAGGGTTTATAAGGAGGGTTTTTTTAATACCCCAAAAGTCCCTAAGATTAGACCCGAGGGTTTAAATGGAGAAAGTGGGAAAATTTTCCATCAGATCACAGGATGACCCATGAAGTGACTTAAAAAGTCCTAACGTGGCTCATGAAGGTAAAGGGAAGATTGGAGAATGAAATTTATTCTGGGACTTGGCGATGGATGGGACGACAAGTCATCTTGTGAGTAAGGACTCATCTAGTGGCTCACCCAAAGAGTCGTGGTCAGGGGTGTCTCCACGGATGGTGCCATGGGTCACGGCGACACTTCATGACTCGTTAGTGGGTCGTGGTCGGGATGGCCAGGTTGGAGGTTGACTTTCCAGTGAAAGTAACGAGAGAGGACAAGGAGTCGTCCTCTGGAGTAACAACTCATGAAGTCCCTCGTTGGGATTGGCAGAGTTATTTTTGTTGCAAAATTTTTAAGGTCGTAAATCCTATGATTCTTAGCCCAAAACTACGTCATTTTAAGCTATGTTAGGTAGTTTTTAAGAGGCTTTAGTCTATTCTAACCCAATCCCTTCCCATGCATGCAAGTCTAGAAGATCCCATAGGATATCAAGTCTAGAAATCTTCAAGTTCTTACCCAAATATCTTGGTCTTTCAAGGAAGGGTGTAGATTTAGCTTTCCCAGGTATGTCGGGCCATAAATGAGAGTTTTCTTTCACTCTCATGCCTAAATTTCTCCTCAAGTTCATGAATTCAAGTGTTTGATCTTATGGGGTTTTAACTCAAGTTTATGAAATTCTTTATACTTTATTCATGGGTCAATTCCCTTTATGTTTCAAATGATGTTTTAAGATTCATGGGCAGATTTTATGTACAAATTAATTATAAATTCACAATTTCAAGATTTAGAAAAATTATGCCCAACTATGCAAGTTTCACGAAAATTCAAGTTCATGATCCATGATTTCAATTATCATGAGATATCTAGCATGATTAAATTTTTCCAATTATCCATGTATGAACCTATGCTTTTGACTTGTCAAGTCTATTTCTAGTATGCATTATTTTAAGATTTGGGCAAAGCCCACAAAAGTTAAGTATGTTTTTCATGATTTAGCCAAGGCTAATAAGATCAGCTTATGATATATTAGTGAGTCAAGACTCCCCAAGAACAAATTTTAGACTATGCATATAAGTACATTATAAACTTTGTTCAGAAACAATGGTTTCAGCTTCATTATAAAATGATGGAGAGCACTTTGCATGTTTCTAGGAGCAGTCAGTGTTTAGCACCGAGTAGGCTTGGGGTTTCAAGGTTCCCCGGTCTCAGATCTACGCACCAACATAGATTTATATATTTACATTGGGACCTCCCTAGTGATTTTGCCCACCCCAAGAGGCCTTGATATCGATATCATGGTAGCTTCTTTATCCCTGGCAAGGTTTTAGACAGCTCTTCCCACTTGAGTGTTATAGTTGGGGCATCACATAAGCTCTATCATGGTGGTATCAGTTATATGATGAGTCTCCCATTGTTCCTCTTGGTTTTAGTTATGCATGTTTATTAGTTATGATATNAATTGTGTCACTAGACAGTGTGGGAGTGAAGGGAAAGAGTGTGTTTATTAGTTATGATATTATGTTTTCATTAGGTTTGACCCAATGATCTGGTTATCAGACTTACATAAAATCTCAGTTTTAGCTTTCGGCCATTCGATTCAGTTACGAGATCTAGTTTATGTCTAATAATGTTTTTAGATATCAGTATGCAACCTTACACTAAAAATCTTATGAATTTATGATTTATGATATGTATGATATCAATTTTCACTTACATAACCTATTTTACTTACCTTTCACAGTCAGTACATTCGAAGTACTAACTTTATACTCTATGTTATATCGTTTAATAATTTATGTTCAGACGTACAGACTCAGTATTGCCATTATCCAATCTCCCAAGTTTATCCAGTTTTCCAGTTGGTGAGTCCTCATCCTTTGAGGACTTTCAGCTAGTTGAGTTACGTTATTTTCAGTTTCAGATTTCTAGTGTGCTAGTTGGGGTGTTGTCCCATCATCTCGTCAGTATGTTTGAGGTTTTCCAGACATAGAATTGTGTATTTATCTTCAGATTATGTGTTGTGATGTTTCCGTTGGGTTGACATTTGTTTTTCAGATTTTTGCTATTTTAGAATTTCATTATCAACTTTGTTTATGTAGATATTTAGTCATTATGTTCATGCTATGGGTTGACTTGGAGCCATTTATGGTTCTAGGTTTCGTGTCTCGATCCGGGCCTATGTTCGTGTCATGATAAATTTTGTATCAGAGCGTTATGTTTTTATGTGTCCTAGGGTGTCTGAAAGTTGTGTTAGGTAGAGTCTTTTTCATGGGTATGAATTACGCCACACTTATGACGAAGAGGATATGAAACATTTTAGGAAACTTTCCTTCTTTCATAATTCTAACTCGTGCTACGAGCTCAACTCTATCGATTCCTCTAACTCTAGCTTTGTGCACTAGCAAAATCATTCCTCCATGCCAAGTTAACAGAAGAAGGAATGGCAATGGGAATGGAAATGACCATGAGTATGGAAATGGAGAAGGGCACTAGTAAGGCCCACTGGCCCCAGTTGGTCCCATGCCCGAGCAGGTTGCCCATGTTGTGTTTAGGGCAGCCATTCAAATGTTGGCACAAACGTTGATCGCTCGGGTTAATTAGAAGGCAGTGGCTTATGTTCCCAGAATGGGAACGCAGTGGCGGCTAGAGTTAGGGATTTCCTCAAGATGAATCCCCATGAGTTTCTTGGGTCGAGAATGGATAAAGACCCACATGAGTTCATATAGGAGATTAAGAATATCACCCAGATTATGGGTGTCATAGGGGTGAACTATGCAGACATAGCCTCCTATCAGTTGAAAGGAGTCGCCTATATATGGTACAGGTAGTGGAAGGATAGCCGGGGAGTCGGAGCGGGCCTCATTGGTTGGGATGAGTTTCTCATCGCATTGTTAGACTTATTCTTTCCGCAATAGATGAGGGAAATCAAGGGAGCTGAGTTCGTTAATTTGAGACACAACAACATGACCATTCAGGAGTATGGTCATGAGTTCACCCGGTTGTCCAAATATGCGCCAGAGATGGCGGCCAATTACAGGGCTCGGGTGAGTAGATTTGTGAATGGAGTAGTAGATTATTTGGTCAAGAACTAAAGGACCTGTATGCTTCATCAAGACATGGACTTCTCCCGATTGGTCTTATATGCCCAATGATAGAGGCGGTGTAGATGAGGGAGAGGGAGAGAGAGGCCAAGAGGGCGAGGACAGATAGTTTTGGGTATCCCTAGCAGAGGTCTGGTGGTTTACATTTTCAGCAGTCCCATCATTGATTGTCAGCCCCGGTGCCTTCATTGGCCAATGTGCCATCTAGTTGTAGGCGCTACCAGAAGGGTAGGACATCAGGCTCTCGAGGTCATGGGAGCAGGCCAGTAGAGCCCAACATTCTAGTTTGTGACAGGTGTTGTAGGAGGCACACCAGACAGTGCTTAGCAGTTTAAGAGGCATGTTTTTGGCGTGGGAAACCCAGCCACATGCTTAGATATTGTACATCAGCCAAACAGGGCCATGGCAGAGACCGTGACCCCATTACCAGTTCAGGAGCTCCACTAGCATGCTCGTCTCAGCAAGATGCATCCACTAGTGCGGGTGGTGGTCAATATTAGAACAGTTTTTATGCTCCCTCATCACAACAGGAGCAAGAGGTCTATCAGGTAATGGTCTATGGTATGTTACGAGTATTCCACCTTTATGTTTATGTATTATTAGATCCAAGGGATACCTTATCTTTTGTGACTCCCTATGTTGCTATTAGTTTTGGAGTTAGTCCCAAAGTCCTATGAGAATCCTTCTCAGTCTCTACTATAGTCGATGACTCAGTTATAGGTCGATGACTCAGTTATAGCTCGATGGGTATACTGAAATTGCCCTGTCAAAGTCTTTTAGAAAGTCACCTCAACTGATCTACTAGAGTTAGATATCACTGATTTTGATGTTATCTTTGGTATGGATTGGTTGCATGCATGTGATGCCTTGGTGAATGTAGAACCCATACAGTAGAGTTCCAGTTTCTTGGTGAGCTAGTCCTAGAATGGAAGGGTAGTTCAGTTGTGCCTGTAGGACGCTCTGTTTCTTACCTTAAGGCTAGAAAGATGATTCCCTAGGGTTGAGTTTACCATTTAGTTCTGGTTAAGGATGCTACATCCGAGACCCCAACTCTTCATTCTTTTCCTATAGTATGTGAGTACCCGTAGGTCTTTCTAGATGATCTACCAAGAGTCCCTCCCGAGCGGGAGACTGACTTTGGTATAGAACTTCTTCTCGATACACAACCTATATCTATTCCTCCTTATAGACTGACTCCAGCCGAGCTAAAGGAGTTGAAAGAGAAGTTGAAGGATATAACAGATAAGGTCTTCATTAAACCTATCAAGTCTCTGTGGGGTGCACCAGATCTCTTTGTTTGAAAGATGGATGAGTCTCTTTGTATGTGCATTGACTACCGTATTACAAGGTTACAATAAAGAACAAGTATCTTCTTGATAATGCTCAAACCACACCTCTTACTATAGTAAGAAGCGGATGTTGTCAATAAATAACCCAACTAGAGGTTGGGGTCGAACCCACAGGGAATAGGGGAGAACTGGATTATAGCCGGTAATTGAACTTGTGAGGTAGTTACATCAAAATAGGGGGATTTTAAATAAATCAATAATAAAAACAAGTATAAAAAATCTGATGTTGAGTCCATATTAAAGGATAACTAGGGTTTGTGTTCCCCATGGGTTGATAACTTCTTTAGGTATACACTCGTGATTATCACCAATACCTACTTATAGAACAGATAACTTGGTTTCATCCAAAAGACCGACCAGTCCCTATTGAATGACTATACTCAATAACTCAACCAAGTCTCATGAGCGGTTTCAAACTATCTGTTATCACTAAGTTCCAGATTTAACTATCCTGCGGCCACATCTCAAGTTAATACAATGATTATCACAATCAAAGCTCTGTTGTAATTCTCTTTTCCTAATTTCTACCTCTTCGACCAAAGAAAGTAAAGAATTCGGGCAAGTCCTAACATTGCACACCATTAAGAAACGTTTAAGCATTAAGAGAATACAATATAAGTATTTGTATTGGTTTTAAAATCACTTTGTGTAACCCTAGGTTGTTTATCCACCATGGTTCCCACAACCCTAGGTATGGAGGGTTTAGCCTTTTATAGTTGTAAGGTTGTGAATTGTATTCATGATTAAGAACATAAATCAGTACTGACAAGACTAAATGATAAAAACACTTCATTGAATTACTCATCAAAACCTTCAAGAACAAGTAGAAACAACAAGATAAATTCAAGAAAAGGTTGATCACAAGTTGAATCAACTAAGTTCTCCTATAGATTTCTTCTCTCCTTGTCTTTTTTTGTGTCTTTCGTGTCTCTCCTACTTGTCTATGATTGTCTACAGAAAAATAAAACCTAAAACATATTTTTATAGACACAAGAATCCCTTTCCTAGGCTAATAGGATGAATTTCCATATCTAGTGTCGCAGTCGTCACAAGCCAACCTACGATCCGTAGATTTCTGTCATACCTTGCATGGTTGGCTGAATTTTTTCTAAGTGTTGGATCCTGGTACGATTCGTACCGCCTTCCTATGATCCTACTAAGCTCTTGTGGTTTGATTCTGAAACTTTGGAATTCTTCTGATGTTCATCATGATCATCATGGTACGACTCATACCTTCTTCCCATGGGTCATACTATCTTTCTGTAGCAGGAGTCAGCCTCTTATGCAAATCTTCGGGATTTTGTGATGACTTCAACAACACCACCCATACCAACTTGGTATGACTTGTACTGAGACTCGTATATTGCATCTCTTCAATTTTAGCCCTCTGCAGCTCTTCACAACCATTAGTACGACTTGTAGGTCCTTCCTATAGCTCGTACTGTGGTCTGTAAACTAAGCATATTTTGCATCTTTCAAGCTTTGTTTTGCAATTTTTAGGTCCAACACCAATTTATCCTGCAACTAAAGGAAAAGTGTCTTATATCCACATAAACATACCTAAGTTCATGTTATTTCCTTAGTTTTGAGCGTCGAAAGTGCTGTAAATCCATAGCACATCACTGCTCCCCAGAATTAATGACTTGTTTGACCAAATTTCGGGTGCGAAGTACTTCTCAAAGATAGACCTTAGTTCCAATTATCATCATCTCAGAGTTAGGGAGAGTGACATTTCAAAGATAGCCTTCAGGACTCGGTATGGTCACTATGAGTTTGTAGTTATGTCATTTGTACTAACGAATGTCCCTGCAGCTTTTATGGATTTAATGAATAGTGTGTTCAAACCATACTTGGACATGTTTGTGATTATCTTCATTGATGATATTTTCATATACTCTCAGAGCGAATAGGATTGTGCTACATACTTTCAAGGATCAACCAACTGTTTGCCAAGTTCAGCAAGTGTATGTTTTGGTTCAACTTAGTAGCATTTTTGGGCCATGTGGTGTCATGAAAGGGCAACGTGGCCTTCCTTGGCTCTACATACATTGGCTACACCATTCACCTATTTCATCCTTTTATTCTAGCATTCCCTTTTCTTCCCTTTCTCCCCTTTTTATACATATTTTCATGGGTGTGGTGAGTTTTCAACTTTTTTTCAGTATTTTCAAATTTCCTTTGGCTTTCTTTTTCATGATTTTCAGCATTTTTCATCTCTTCTTTTCATCATCTCCCCACACCTCATTCTTCACCATTTCATTTTCCTTTTCTTTTCTTTTTTTTTTCTTCCGTTCCCACCATTTACGCACCCCTACTCTAGCCACCCTCAACTTAAGCATTTTTCTTATGTTGAGGTTTACAATATCCAAGGAAGGACCAGGGACAAAACAGGTTCATTGCGAAAAAGAGGGGTACAGTTAATCGGTAAATCAAAGAAATCATGGTCTATTAAGGCTCAAACTTGGGATCAAGGGATTCATGCAAATTTTGGTACGGTAATATTGGATAAAAGTAAGCTAAACAAAAAGATGACCTATGATCATATCCTAATCAACCATCCTTAGCCTATGAAAAGACCAACCAGGTAAGTTCTAGATCTTCAACACAATACCAAACTGACTACTATACCTCACTCGCACATGGTACATGAACTATTTTCACCTCACCTGTTTTTTTATACATGTATTAACAAAACTACTCATGTTGAAAAACTAAATGAAATCAAAAGATCCACAACAATCATGCATGTTGTCACAAATACATAGCTAATGCATCAAAAAAAAATTAAATAGGGTCAATTTTTTTCAAAAACCAAAACTAGTGCATTTTTATTGGCTGAGTACTCCTAAGATAATTTATAATTAAACAAAAACTACAAACTAAGAAAATCCTACACATGTCGATTCTACTAGATAGCATGCCTGAGGGAAAAAAAACACGACAAGAGAAATCCTCAAGCGAAAAAAAATCCCAAAAATCACAAGTACACCCCCTCAAATTTTTGAAAAGTAAGCTTCGTCCCCAAAGCATCATCTATAAGAACATAGGGAAAAGAACATACTTGTGGCGCACTAGGTGCTCCTGTCATCCTACGAAAGTGGTACCTCCGTTGTAGTAGTGGCACTTGTAGTGGTCGACACGCTCAATTGTGTGTCAATAGGGGGAGTGGTCCCCTCAGTAGTTGTGGCCACTTGGACGACCTCTAAAATTGTCAAGGTTTAATGTGGCTCTCCCAAAGGGTTATGGCCACGGGAAAGCTCGGGCTGAGGTATGGTGGAGCTGCCAACTCCTCTAGCTCTCTCATGCAGCTCAAAAATATGTGTGTTATAAGTCTGCATGCTCTCTGCTCTAGCTCACTTGTGCTCTTTTCTCTCCTTCTTTCTTTTCTTTCTCAAGCTTTCCTCTCTAGCATCCTCAGCAGCTCTCTTCTTACCTTTATCAACAGCTGTGGTCGGCTCCAAATATGCCACCAAATCAATGTCCTCATCAAGCTCGACATCTAGGTCCGGAAGAGTGGGGGCTGCTAAAATTGTTGGTTGTCGTGATGACAACTCAACTACTTAGCTCCGAAGAGCCCCAAACGCTGCACATATACTACTAATATATGTCTGCTCTGCTATCCTCGCATTGAATCGGCTCTTAAAAATATCTAGGCGAGCATGTAGAGCCTGAGCTGCTGCCTCTATCTCTGACTTGACCCATGGTTTTACATTGTCCATCATAGCCTGAATTTTTCACTCTGCCATGGTCAATCATTTTGCTAGCTTTTGGAGGAAGTCCTGTGGTACTAAAGTATATCCTGCTGGTGCTTGAGCCTGTATGCTGGGCAGTGGTGTAGCTGAGTTGCTGGGAGCTGACTCTGAATAACGGGCATTTGTAGCCGGTGTCTCGCTTTGCTCCTGTGTAATGGGGACATTCATCTATGTGTCCCCTATTGGCTGGGCTACTGGGATAGCTGTGGGAATCCTGGATCTGCTTAGAGGTTCATCTCATCCTGGATAAGGCCTATATCTACAATTATTTTCCTCCAATCAACCACTCATCACCCCATGGAACTTTTTCCTCCATAGATAATCTGAACACAAGACTCGAGAATGGGATAGTAGTGCTTACTCCCACCTCTCGATATCGTATCTCATCCTATATTATCCTTGGAATATTTATGGGGTAATGAGACATGAGGCACGCCACCAAAACCGATTTGTCAGCACTCAGTGTGTTATTGTTGACCGTAGGTGCTGATCGATGGTGCACTAGTGTTCAACAGACTTTTGCTATGAAGTTTAGTGAGTTCTTGGTCACCTTCTTTCAACATGTAACCCATTCAACTTCATCCTTGTTCTCAATAATCACCCTTGCTAGCCATTGTAGCTGCCTCTGTCGCTCCACCATAGCCAGGGATCTAATCTGCTTCATTGCCTCCACCCTGTAATCGTACTCTGGCATAATCCTTGTAGGCACAAATTGTGGTTTTTACAACATTTGAGCGATGGTCTTCTAGGATATATCAACCTCTCGACCTCAGACCATGACACTCTCTAAAGGAGGCTGATCTTTTACCTTCTATCCTTCTTTTGCCTTCACCTCCATGGTGGCTAAGTAGTTGGCATAAAACTCCTGGACTATCTCTTCTATGTACTATGCTAGAGTCTTGTCCATCCACTTAAAACAATAAAAGCTAAAAATATGCTTCATCTCCTTAATTTCATTCAATGTTGTTGTGAGGATCCGCGGCTCTTCTTGAATGCTCCTCTGTGGCTTATTTTTGGTGGTGAGATAGATGCCTTGTTCATAAATTTCTTTGGCACCTAGCACTCTCCACCAAATTGTTCTGCTTGCTCGGGGTAGGGTCTGCTCTTGTGCAACCTTAGGAGTCTCCTCCTCTGACTCTTCACTGCCTCTTTCTTCCTCACTTTGGGTCTCCCTTGACCCTTATTCAGCATTGGAGTCGCCTTCTGACTTTTTTTGTTCTTCTCTAACTCCCTCCTCAGCCTTGGGAGCTTGAGCAGATGTAGCAGTTGTTTAATCATCTTGGGACTTTTCTTTTACCCTAGTGGTTCATGTTCCATCAGTGTCTTAAGTGTCTACTTCATACTCTTCAATTGAACCCCTAGGTGAGTCTTCTGCCTTGTCAGACTCCAACTCAATTGTTTCAACAATCAATGTCCTTCGGGCTTTTGTTTTGTCTGCCCGGCGTTTGTTTTTCATTGTACCTGTAGAGAAAGAAGTTACCAGACCATTTTTGAAAAATAAGAGTTAGAAAGGAGATATTCTAAATTTCATCACGGGTCATCACTACAGGTCGTACCATAAAGGTACGACTCGTGAGAAGTCCTAGAGTTACAATATTTTTCCGTACGACTCGTAATATCAAGGGTGGTGACAAAATTTGTGAAAAAGCATATTTTCACCAGGTTCGGNCTACAGGTCGTACCATAAAGGTACGACTCGTGAGAAGTCCTAGAGTTACAATATTTTTCCGTACGACTCGTAATATCAAGGTACAATCCATACTACGAGTTGTCTGGTGAAGTCCAGTATTTTTATTTTTCTAAATATTTCCACGACTCATGGTAAGACCCATAGGTTGATTCCACGAGTCGTAGGAAGGACATTTTTATGCGACCACGTTCAGTTTTTTTGTACAGTGCTCAGTGCGAATCGTGGTGGCAACCTACGGTCCGTACTGTTCCTCATACCATTTCAAAATTTTCTTTTCTCAGTTTGCAAGGGATCTTTTTCAATTTTTAGGGTACTCAGATTTCCCCTCAGATCTAGGCACATCATTGACTCAATTTAACCCAAGCCCAATCCGCCCATTTTTGAACTACTACCTGTAAGTCATTAAGTTTCAAAACCTCAGTTCATCAAGAATGTAGCGTTTCTTTAGACGAAGAAGCACATTATACAACACCCTGATCATTTTCTATTTTCAAAATCAATTTTCGAGCCTATTGACTGAATCACAGGGGTTTTGACACCATCAATCTAATTATGCGACTCTTAGCAATGTTTAACACAAAAAACATACTTGATTGATGCTTCATCAATTGTGAATGACCAAATAGGGTTTTCAGAGCTTGGGTCGAGTAAGCTTTTGGGTTGATTTATTAGTGGTATTGAGTTACGAGTAAGGGAAGTGGGTGTGAATCGTGCTTTTGAGTGTTTAAACATGGGAAAGGGTGTTATGGGGGTTTAAATAGGTGAGGGAAAATTTTAAAAAGTTTTTTCCGAGTCGGGTAAGATTGCCAGTTTTAACCCACCACGACTCGAACAACGAGTCGTCGGAAGTACCTACGGCTCGTCGTATGCAACCCTTTTTGAAGTAAACTCACCTGGTGACCTACGAATGCATCCTACGACTCATACCATCAAGGTACAGTCCGTAGGGTGAATCGTAGGTTAGAGCTTGGGATTATTTTTTCTTAACCTCACTATGAATGCTACTACGACTCATAGGAACTCATCACGGGTCATACTGAGAGCCATAGCAGCTGATGTTTATGCCTCCTATTTTTTATTTTCCCTGCACACTAAGCACATATTAGTTTAATAACTTGGGTTGCCTCCCATGAAGCGCTTGATTTAACATCGAGGCACGACGTATGTAGCCTGGTTACTCAGAATTCACCAGTCTACCACTTGGGTTGCCTCCCAAGAAGCGCCTAATTTAACATCGTGGCACGATGCAAATCTCTTGACTACTCAGAATTCGTCAAGTGATTCATACTCATCCTCCAGTGTTGAGATCACACTATATTCCTTGGGTTGCTTCATTGTCTTGTAGATGTTGAATGTGACATCTTCTTGATTCAGCCTAAACTTCAACAGGCCAGCTTCCATATCTACTAGAGCCCTTCTGGTCGTAAGGAATGGTCGCCCAAAAATGATGGGGACCTCATAATCGACCTCACAATCCAAAATCACAAAGTCTGTTGGGAATATAAATTTATCCACCTTGACAAGCACATCGATCAGGATGCCCACCAGCTTCTTAACTATTCTGTCAGCCATCAGTAGCCGCCCGTTGGTCGGTGTGGGGGTTCCCAATCCTAATTTCTTGAACACATCCAAAGGCATCAAATTAATACTAGCTCCCAGATCACAGAGTGCCCTTGAGAACTCGACATTGTCAATCATACATGGTATCGTGAAGGCACCTGGGTCTTCCTTTTTCTATTCTAGGAACCTTGTAGCTATGGAACTGTAATGATGCACATTGTCAATAGGCTCATAGCTCACATATATCTTCTTCGTCACCAGGTCCTTCATAAACTTTGCATATCCTAACATCTACTCTAACGCTTCGACCAATGGTATGTTCACAGACAGTTTCTTAAGCATTGAAAGGAATTTATAGAACTTACAATTCTCAACCTTATTCTTCATCCTTTGGGGAAATGATGGTGGTGGTCGTGGGATAGCTTTTTGCACTTGCGTTGCCCCTTGATCCTTGTCAGGTCCCTTCTCTCCTCTCGGGGCCTCTTGCAACACACCAGACTCTCTCTCAGCACTTGTATCATCTTCATCAATTATGCTCTCTTTCTTCCACTCAACTTCAACTGGAAACAGGGGGTCAACTATGTTCTTACCACTCCTAGTGATCCCCATCATACAATGTGCATCGTTTTTTGGATTTTGGACAGTGTTGCTAAGTAGTGTACCCTTTTGTCTAGGGTTCACTGATGCTGATAGTTTCTCAAGTTGATGTTCAATCAGCTTTATGGCGGTAGCATGAGATTCCACTTTCTGACCCATACATGACAAGTCACCTCTGATCTCCTTCAGCTGATCATCAGTGGACCTCACCTTCTTCAACATCTCGGCCATCATGCTTTCCAATTTGGACTGCCTAGCCTCTCCTTCACGTGCATTGGGAGGCATATAGAATCCATCTCAGTCATTATGGTATCCATCATTTTTCCGCCAATCTCCTTCACGCTCACGACCTCAGCTCTTGTCTATGAACATGTTTTTGTTGTAGTTGTCTCTATACTGGTTCTGACCTTGATTTCCAGAACCTTGGCACTAATTGTATTGTCCAGACGCTTGGGCGTTTGTTCGGAACCCCACCACCTGGCTATCTAAGAAGTTGGCCTCCTTAAAATCAGAGTGATCGACTCCATGCTCTCTTCCATGAGTACCCACTGCATTGACCTATTTGGCTCCGACTCCCATAATATGCATTATCAGCAAGTCCAATGATGTGTGCATATGAGCCAACTCCTAGTTGCGCTCTTCTTCTTTTCTTCATTGGTCTGCAGTCAAACCAACAACATATATGCCTGCCACTGCATCAGCCTCCCTCGTATGCAAGGCCCTGTTTGTCATAGTCACCCTATCAAGAATGGTGGCAGCTTGCTCCCAGGTGTGACTCATCAATGCTCCTCTAGCCACTATGTCTGCTACAGCTTTGCACCTATTGCTTAGAGACCTGTAAAAAATTTCCAACAAACTATCATCTGGGATTTTGTGGTTAGGGCACTTTGTCAACTTCTTTTTGAATCCCATCCAAGTTTCATGATGTGCCTCAGTCTTAATCTATCGAAAATTATAGATCTCATCCTTTAGCTTCAACATCCTAGATGGGGGAACGAATCTCTCCAAAAAGGCCTATTTGAGCTTCTTCCAGTTGGTTATGGAGTTGTTGGGAAACTCTGATAAGCACAAAGTAGCTTCCCCTGATAGAGAAAAAGGGAAGAGTCTAAGCCGTATTGCATCCTGGCTTACTCTGGGCAACCTGTACGCCTTGAATATTCCTACAAAGTCCATTAAGTGCAGGTAGGCATCATCCGCTGCGTGGCTACTGAACACCCCTTTCATGTTTAACAATTGAATCATGGTGATCGTAATGTCGAATTTGTCCCCAGTGGGGAGTGGTGTGGAACAATTGCTCAAATCGACCCGACTTCATCAATGTCTGGGTCATCATCACAATCAAAGAACTGAGGGGAAAATCTATGAGCTCTGTTGCCCCTTCCCTGTCGACAAACATTCACCACCTCATCTCTTTTATCTGCCGCATGATGTAGTGCATCTTGCCGATCTAGCTCAGCTTGCCTTGCTTCTTCACATATGCGGGCTTCTCTTTGCTCATGGTTCTTCATTTTATGCAGTGCTCTTTCGATTTCCAAATTTAGTGGAACAAGGGGATCTCCTCTACTCCGAGTACTTGGCATTCACTGGAGAACATCCTGTAGGTGTCAAAAACACAAAAACAAACGTAATTAAGGAAATAACCTCCAAAAAGTTAATTACAAGCTAATAACCTATTTTCAACCGTATTCCTCGACAACGGCGCCACTTTTTGATAACGCTCAAATCGAACCTCTTACTGAAGTGAGAATTGGACGTTGTTAATAAAGAACCCAACTAGAGGTTGGGGTAGAACCCACAGGAAATAGGGGAGAACTGGATTATAGCCGGTAATTGAACTTTTGAGGCAGTTACTTCAAAATATGGGGATTCTATAATAAATCAATAATAAGAACAAGTATCAAAAATATGATGTTGAGTCAACATTAAAGGATAACTAGGGTTTGTGTTCCCCATGCGTTCATAACTGCTTTGGGTATACACTCGTGATTATCACCAATACGTACTTGTAGAACTGATAACTTGGGTTCATTCAAACGATCGACCAGTCCCTATTGAATGATTATACTCAATCACTCGACCAAGTCTCATGAGCGGTTTCAAACTATCTGTTATCACTAAGTTCCAGATTTAACTATCCTGCGACCATAGCTCAAGTTAATACAATGATTATCACAATCAAGGCTCTGTTGTAATTCTCTTTTCCTAATCTCTACCTCGTCGACCAAAGAAAGTAAAGAATTCGAGCAAGTCCTAATGTTGCCCACTGTTAAGAAACATTTATTCATGAAGAGAATACAATATAAGTATTTGTATTGGTTTTAAAAATCACTTTGTGTAACCCTATCTTGTTAATCCACCATGGTTCCCACAACCCTAGCTATGAAAATTTTAGCCTCTCATAGTTATAAGGTTTTTAATTATATTCATGATTAAGAACATAAATCAATACTTACAAGAATTAATGAGAAAAGTACTTCCTTTAATTACTCAGCAAAACATTCAAGAACAAGTAGAAAAAACAAGATAAATTTAAGAAAATATTGATCACAAGTTGAATCAACTCAATTCTCCTACAAATCTCTTCTTTCTTTTTTTATGTCTTTCGTGTCTCTCTTACTTGTATACAATTGTCTAAAGAAAAATAAAACCTAAAACGTATTTATATAGACATAAGAATTCTTTTACTGGACTAATAGGATGAATTTCAATATCTGGTGCCGCAGTCGTCACGAGCCAACCTACGATCCATAGCTTCCTGTCATACCTTGGATGGTTGGCTGAATGTTTACTAAGTGTTTGATCTTTCTACGATTCGTACGCCTTCCTACGATACATACTGAGCTCTTGTGGTTTGATTCTAAAACTTTGGAATTCTTCTGATGTTCATCACGATCATCATGGTATGACTCGTACCTTCTTCCCACAGGTTGTACCGTCTTTCCATAGAAGGAGTCAGCCTCTTATGCAAATCTTTTGGATTTTGTCACGACATCAACACCACGACTCATACCAGCTTTGTACATCTCGTACTTAGACTCATACATTGCATCTCTTCAATTCTAGCCTTCTGCATCTTTTCAAGAACATCAGTATGACTCATAGGTCCTTCATACGGCTCGTACTGTGGTCTACAATCTTAGCATATTTTGCATCTTTCAGGCTTTCTTTTTCAATTTTTAGGTCCAATACCAATTTATCTTGCAACCAAAGGAAAAGTGTCTTATATCCATACAAACATACCTAAGTTCATGCTATTTACTTTGTTTTGAGCGTCGAAAAGTTTTTTAAATCCACAACACATCAGTGCTCCCCAGAATTAATGACTTGTTTGACCAACTTTAAGGTTCTAAGTGCTTCTCAAAGATAGACCTCAGGTCCAATTATCATCAGCTTAGAGTTAGGGAGAGTGACATTTCAAACATAGCCTTTAGGACTCGATATGGTCACTATGAGTTTGTAGTTATGTGTTTTAGACTAACGAATACTCTTGCAGCTTTTGTGGATTTAATGAACAAGGTGTTCAAACCATACTTGGACATGTTCGTCATTATCTTCATTGATGACATTTTCATATACTCTTGGAGCGAAGAGGAGTATGTCTCTTATTTGAGGATTGTGCTACAGACTCTAAAGGATCAATCAACTATTTGCTAAGTTCAGGAAGTGTGTGTTTTGGTTGGACATGGTAGCATTTTTGGGCCAGGTGGTTTCAAGAGAGGGTGTGTAGGTAGACTCTCAAAAGATAGAAGCTGTAAAGAATTGTCCTAGGTAGGTTAGTCCTTCGGATATCAAGAATTTTTAGGGTTGAACTGGCTACTATAGGAGGTTTGTCGAAGGATTTTCATCCATTGCAGTGTCGTTGACTAAGTTGACCCAGAAGAAAGTTAAATCTTAGTTGTCCAATGCCAGTGAGAAGAGTTTTAAAGTGTTAAAGACTCGGCTCACTTCAGCTCCAGTATGCACCCTACTTGACAGTGTGGAAGAATTTGTTGTGTACTTTTATGCCTCTAGGGTTGGTCTTGGTTGTGTGTTGATGCAGCACGATAAAGTCATTGCGTATGCCTCTAGAAAGCTTAAGACTCGTGAGAAGAATTATCTGACGCATGACCTAGAATTGGCAGCAGTGGTATTTTCATTGAAGATTTGGAGGCACTACTAATATGGGGTGCATGTAGATGTAGATGTCCATACGCTTGCTCATTTAGGAGTTCACCTTGTTGATTTGGTGGATAGCGGTGTCGTTGTTGAGAATCCTCCTTGGTAATTAAGGTCAAATCTAGGAAATATGAGGATCCTATTTTGGTTAAGATGAAGGAAACAATTAAGAATCATAAGGTAGTGGTCTTCTCCTAAGAGGGATATATGGTGTACTTCGATACCAGGGTCATTTGTGTGTTCTGGGCACTGATGATTGAGCGAGTAGATGTTGCATGAGGCTCATGTTTTTCGATATTCTATAAATCCATATACCACCAAGATGTACCGTGACCTATGGAAAGTCTATTGGTAGAATGGCATGAAAAAGGACATAGCGGAGTTTGTGGCTGAGTGTTCGAGCCATCAACAAGTGAAAGTGGAGCATCAAAGACCAAGAGGTGTACTACAAGACATCAGTATCCCCATTTGAAAGTGGGAAGATATCAATATGGATTTAATCATAGGGTTACCTCGCATACGTCGACAATATGATGCTATTTGGGTGGTTGTAGACATATTGATGAAAGCAACTCATTTCCTATTGGTCAAAACTACCAACTTAGTGGAGGATTATGCTAAATTATACATTTGGGAGTTAGTGTGGTTGTATGGAGTCCCTTTTCCATCATATCAAATAGAGGTACTTAGTTCACCTCACAGTTTTGGAAGTCATTTTAGAAGGGATTGGTACTCAAGTAAAACTTAGCACAGCTTTTCACCCGCAGACAGATGGTCAGGCAGAATGGACCATTCATACTCTTGAGGATACGTTGAGAGCATGTGTGATTTATTTTAAAGGTAGTTGGGATTATCATTTATCTCTTATCAAGTTTTCTTACAACAACAATTACCACTTCAGTATTCAGATGGCTCCGTTTGAGGCTCTTAATGTGCAAAGATGTAAATAACCTATTGGTTGATTTGAGGTAGGCGAAGCTACGTTGATAGGGACAAATTTAGTTCATAAGGCTATGGAGAAAGATCAACTTATAAGGCAAAGGCTAAAAATAGCTCAAATCCATTAAAAGTTATATGCTGATGTCAGGTGGACAGAGCTTGAGTTTGAAGTTAATGATTGGGTGTTCTTCAAGGTATCTCCCATGAAGGGGGTAATGAGGTTCGAAAATATAAGGAATCTTAGTCCCCAATATGTTGGTCCCTACCGGATTGTGAGACGTGTTGGCAAAGTTTCCTATGAGTTTGAGCTACCAGCGGAGTTGGCTTTGGTACATCCGGTCTTCCATATGTCATTATTAAAGAAGTGCTTTGGTGATCTGATTTTAGTTGTTCTAGTGGAGAGCATAGGTGTTAAGCATGGCCTTGTCTAAGAGGAGGTACTAGTTTAGGTCCTTGATCATCAGGTTCTGAAGTTGTGAAATAAAGAAGTAGCTTCAGTAAAGGTTCTTTTGAGAAATTAGCTTGTTGAGGGAGCTGTGTGGGAAGCCGAAGCAGATATGATAGCTAAATACTGGCATATTTTCCCTTCTGGCTAAGTTATTGCTTGAGGTATCAGTTTCCTCCTTAATATTCTATTTAAGTTTCATGTCTAGATAATGTCTCTCAGTTCGATTTATGTCATTGCATGTATGTGTGATTCCTGAACTCGGTTAAGTTAGGTATATCAGTCCGGAGTCAGTCACACTATTAGTTTAAACATCAGATATTTAGTATTTGGGATTGCAGTTCCTTTTCCCTGCTTTTCAGTATGTTTACCCACATTCAAGGATGAATGTTTCAAAGGCAGAGATATTGTAATACCCCAAATGTCCCTAAGATCAGACTCGTGGGTTTAAGCGGAGAAACCAAGAAAATTTGGCATAAAAAATAGGATGACCCGTTAAGTGAAATAATGAGTCCTGATGTGGCTCGTGAAGGCAGAGGGAAGATTGGAGACTGAAAGTTGTTCTGGGACTTGGCGATGGATGGGACAAAGAGTCATCCAGTAGGTAACAACTCGTTCAGTGGATCACCCCAAGAGTTGTGGTAAGGGGATCTTCACGGATGGTTCCAAAGTCTTGGAATCACGTCATGATTCATCCATTAGGGTCAGGATGGCCAGGTTGTAGGTTGAGTTTCTAGTGAAGGTAACGAGAGAGGAAAATGAGTCATCCTCTAGAGTAACGACTCGTGATGTCCCTCATTGGGACTGGCAGAGTTATTTTTCCTGCGGAATTAGTGAAGGTGTTTTCATAATTCCTAAGATTGTAAGCCCTAAACTGTGTTGTTTTAAGCTATGTTAGGAAGGTTTTAAGAGGGTTTAGCCTAATCTAACCCATTCTCTTCCCATTCATGCAAGTCTAGAAGATTACATTGGAGATCAAGCCTAGAAATCATCAAGTTCTTCCCCAAATCTCTTGGAAGGAAGGGTGTAGATTCATCTTTCCCAAGTATTTAGGGCCATGAATGAGAGTTTCCTTGCACTCTCATGCATAAATTTCTCATGTTCATGAATTCAAGTGTTTGATCTTATGTGGTTCTAATACAAAATTATGAAATTCTTTATACTTTATTCATGGGTCAATTCCCTTCATTTTTCATATAATATTTTAAGATTCATGGGCAGATTTTATGTACAAATTAATTATGAATTCATGATTTCAAGTTTTAGAAAAATTATGCCCAACCATTCAAGTTTCATGAAAAGTCAAGTTTGTGATCCATGACTTTAAGTATGATGAGATATCTAGCATGATTAAATGTTTGCAAATAATCCATGTATGAATCTATGGTTTTGACTTGTGAAGTCTATTTCAAGAATGTATGATTTTAAGATTTGGGCAAGCCCACACAAGTTCAGTATGTTTTTCATGATTTAGCCAAGGCTAATAAGATTAGCTTATGATATGTTTGGAGTAAAGACTCCCCTTGTTTAGATTCCATACTAGGCATGTAATTACATTATCAGCTCCGATGAGAATGATGGTTTTAGCTTTATTGAAAAATGATGGAGAGCACTTTGCATGTTTTTGGGAGCAGTGTCTAGCACCGAGTTAGCTTTTGGTTCCAAGGTTCTCCAATCTCAGAACTATGTGCCAATGTAGGTGTATGTATTTACATTGGGACCTCCCTTTGAGTTTTTCTTATCCTCAAGGGGCCTTTAACTTGATATTGATATCATGGTAGCGTCTTTAGCCCTGGCAATATTTTAGACAACTCTGCCCACTTAAGTATAATAGTTGGGGCATCACGTAAGATCCATCATGATGGTGTCAGTTATAGGAAGAGTCTCCCATTGTTCCTCATGATTTCAGTTATGCATGTTTATTCTTTATGATACTCAGTATCGCCGTTAACTAGTCTCCCGAACTTATCAAGTTCTCCAGTTATTGTGTCCTCATCCTTCGTGGGCCTTCAGTTAGTTGAGCTATGTTATTTTCAGTTTCAAATTTCTAGTGAGCTAGTTTGGGTGTTGTCCCGTCAGCTCGTCAGTATGTTAGAGGCTTTACATAGACTTGTGTAATAGCTTCGGATCCTGTGTTGTGATGTTAGAGGCTTTCCAAACATAGACTTGTGTAATAGCTTCGGATCCTTGTTGTGATGTTTCCATTGGATAGACATTTGTTATTCAGATTTTTTCTATTTCTGAATTTTTTTATGTGCTTTGTTTATGAGGATCTTTAATCATTATTTTCATGACATTAATTGACTTGGACCCATTTATGGTTCTATGTTCCCTGTCTCGATCCAAGCCTATGTTCGGGTCGTTATAATTTTTTCATAAGAAGTGAGAATGATGAATAAGGAGAAATAAGGTGTAGTGAGCTAATCAATCTAGTGGGATATCTA
Organism: Datura stramonium; assembly: GCA_018107945.1. Taxonomy (NCBI): domain Eukaryota; kingdom Viridiplantae; phylum Streptophyta; class Magnoliopsida; order Solanales; family Solanaceae; genus Datura; species Datura stramonium. The sequence goes on along the minus strand of JACEIK010000398.1, from coordinate 85,397 downwards.
AAATAAATGTTCAAAAAAAAAGGCATTAGGGAGGTTCTAGTAACTAGAGCTAACATTTGTCCTGCCCTTACCCTTGCCTTTATGATAACCCATAAGTCCTTAGTGATTTTGAATGTAGAAACTCTATATTTGTGGCGAGATATAAGAAGGACAAGCTTATGGGTCAATTTGCATGCACTTGAATTTCTTTGTGAGAGTGAGCGTATTTGCTTCATTCTATAATCGCTATAAGTGAAATGCATGAAAATTAAGGGGATCCTCTATTGGTGTGAGTGGAATTGCTTCCTGTGGGTATATGCTTAAATGAGTTTTAAAGTGAAAGGTGTGATTATGCCAAGTATGCAGTGAAACTTAAGGCAAACTTTGAGTGTGAACTATCAATGACTCTAGATACTACTTAAGCTTGTTTTGATGAACTAAGCCCCCTGTTTTGAATGAAAGAAAATATCTGTGCAAATGTGCCAATTACTTGTGGTCATCTCTTTCAGAGTTTGCAACATATTTGAGTCTCATCTTTGTATTGAGTAGGTAGGAGATTTTTGGATTGTCCTAAGTGTTAAGGGTCCTTCGTGCGTTACTCTTATGATATTCCATGCTTAATTCAATTTCTCATTTGTGAGGAAATGCTTTGCTTGAGGACAAGCAATGGTTCAAGTTTTGGGGTCTAATGAGTTGGTAATTTACCAACTCATTAGGCTTTTAAAAATGAGCTTTTTATTTATTTTCAACTCATATAGGAAGGTTTTATGCCTTTTTCCTTTGATTATGCAAGGATTAGGCTTAAACAAAGAAAGCAAAGGAATTGAATAAAGAGCAAGTGCTAGAAGTAGAAGACCTGTGTCTCACAGGTCTGACACTAACTAAAAGAAAGTAAGGCATAGAGTTGCACTGACCTAAAGAAGAACTGCGGAACATAGGTGAAAACACATAAGCTAATATGGGCATTCTGGCGAGACAACAAAACAACTACGTCTCGCGAATGGGCACCTACAAAATGCAAGTGCCTCGCAAGTGATTCTGTGCTGAAAAGGGTAAAATTATCTAGTTCTAACACAAGAATATTTTAGAAGCTTCTCAGGGGAAAATGGGGATCCGTGCAGAATAAAGAGGAGCAGAATTTCCCTAATTTGAACACACCTTGATCTTAGAAGAAGAGTACTTTTTGAATATCAATATTTGTAGAGAGAGAAATATAGAGAGAAAAGAGAGCTAGTCTGTTTCTTCATCAAATTGTAGGGTAAACCCACCATGGAAGCACACTTTGAAGGTTAAATTTACTCCTCAATGATGAATGTTAATAAATCTCTTGCTGATATAATTCTCAAGTTTTCATTTATGAATAGCTAATTTGATTACTAGGGCTATGTGCTTGATGTGGATTTTGATTGGATTGGGGGTTATTGATTTAGTCTTAGAATAATATATTCTGCATGAATCTAATGTTTTCTCTAAGTTTTAATTCAAATATTTATGATAGCAAACATATTGTGTTACTTATCTTGGTTTTTCTTGAAAAGGGGAATTAGGATATGGGTAAGGAAGCATTATTGGGGATTTGAGTTTTGTAAGTGTGGGGTTAGGCTAGAAATTGCCAAAACAAATTTTCGTTACTCATTTAAGGATTAAGGTTAGAAATAACTTGATTCTTCTCCAACACAACATGGGTAATTTGTTGTGTGAGCTTGGGGATCGAAAGATCCCAAGTAGAATGTATCCGAGTGTCAAAAGACATCGAGTACTACCTAATCCATGGCTATTCATGCTAGTAGTTGATTCTCTAGACTTATTGATTAACCCCAATCCTGTCGATGCCGCGTCAATAGCACATTCCTAAAACTTGCTCTCATTATTTCTTCAACTAACATTACCGCATTATGATATTCCCTTTAGAATCATACAGTGAGCTTCTCTCCTTTGACGATGGAATTGTCTTTCCGGCTCTAAGTATGAATCCACCAGCTCCTTGTCTCTTGCCAATGTTCAATAGAATTCAATATCTGCAAAAGACAGGCTAAGATCAAATTGTCAGCAC
>JACEIK010000398.1:44071-71963 GCA_018107945.1 Datura stramonium | reverse complement strand
CCGAAATAACAAGCAACGTGTCACGGAGTGCATCGCGGAGCACTGCCTCCGTGACACGGAGCTAACGCGGACCCTCTCTGGAATCAGGTCCCTCAGCAATAACTCCTCAGCGTGCCACGACATGCAACGCAGAGCTTGGCCAACGTGCCATGGCGCCATCGCGAACCCTTACTGGAATTTGATGTTCCAGGTAAATATACCCAATGTGCCATGGCTTGTATCACGTGGCATTGCCTCCGTGTCATGGAGGCAACGCGGACCTTCACTGGAAATGGCCAAATTAAATCAACTGAGGCAGAATGCCTCCGCGATGGCAGCGTGACACGGCTCCATCGCGGAGGCCCTATATTTGCTGCTTTTCCTTGACCTTTTCCACTGCTCGCTTCCGAGTCCATTCCCGATTTTTACCAACATGTCTCTTAGCTTCCCAAAATTACAATTTTCCTGCAAAACAACACTAATCATGTTGGTTAGTATAAATTCACATTTTAGCTACAAATCACATGAGAATGCACAAATAATGATAGATAAACAAGATGAAATAAAGCATTTGAGTATCACTTGGGCATATAATTCTGCCCAAGATCACTAGGCTCAACTTTGTCCTCTATTACTCCGCTGGTAGTAGGGAAATTTTTTACTGTTCTAAAATTGCTCTGGAAAATAATTTTTGTGTGTACACCTATTTGTGAATCTATTATCGCCAGGAGAGTTTATCGGGGTTATACGGAAGAATTGTTGATCGCCAGATCGATGCAGACTTGGTAGAGTTACAAGTGATTGATTTTGATGTAATTATAGGCATGGCTTGGCTAGTATGATCTTATGCCAATGTTCAATGCCGCATAAAGATTGTTAGATTCCATTTCCCTAGTGAAGCAGTTCAAGAATACAAGGGCACTGTAGCTATGCCTAAAGATAAGTTTATATCCTATCTGCCCACAAGAAACCTAATTACAAAGGGTAGTATCTATCATATTTTCAGAGTTCGGGATGTGAAGGTAGAATTCAAACTCTTTAGTATATTCTAATGGTTAGTAAATTCCTAGATGTGTTTCCGAATGATCTCCGTGGTATTCCCCAAGAAAGGGAAATTGATTTTTCCATTGATATGCTACAAGATACACAACCAATATAAATTCCTCCGTTCAAAATGACTCCTGCTGAGCTAAAGGAGTTGAAGGATCAACTGAAAGACTTGCTGGCTAACGACTTTATCACTCCTAGTGCTTTGCCTTGGGTGTGCCACTCTTGTTAGTAAGAAAGAAAGATGCAACCTATGAATGTGTGTAGATTACCGGTAGTGGAATAAAGTTACTATTAAGAACAAATATTCCCTTCTGAGGATAGATGACATATTTGATTAGCTGCATGGTGACAAATATTTCTCAAATATTGTTTTGAGATCAGGGTACCATCGGGTACGAGTTCAAAATAAAGATATTTTACAGATGGCTTTTAGAACCAGGTATGGCGACTTTGAGTTCTTGGAGATGTCTTTCGAATTTATGATTGCCCCAGTGATGTTTATGGACCTAATGAAGAGTATATTCAGGCAATTCTTAGATTTGTTTGTCATAGTATTTCTTGATAATAATATTGTATATTCACGTTCAGAGGCTAAGCACATAGATCATCTGTGAGCAGTACTCCTAGTACTCAGAGATCATGACATATACGTGAAGTTCTCTAAATGTGAGTTCCGATTGAATTATGTGTCTTTATTAGGCCACATTGTGTCTGACATAGGCATGCAGGTTGGCTCACAAAAAATAATTGCTGTGAAGACTTGGCCTAGACCTACAACTCCACCCGAAGTCTGCAGCTTAGGGTTAGTTGGGTACTATAGAAGTTTTGTGGAAGGATTCTCTACCCTATCAGCTCCATTTATGAGGTTAACTCATAAGGAAGTTAAGTTCTAGTGGACCGATGCTTTTGAGTAAAGTCTTTAAGAATTGAAAGAAAGACAAACATTTGTGCCAATATTAGCCTACCAAAAGGCTCAGAGCGACATGCTATATATTGTGACGCTTCAAGCATTTAGTTAGGGCGTGTTATGATACAACACGATAAGGTGATTGCCTATGCTTCGAGGCAATCGAGGAAGTATAAGAAGAATTTCCCAACCCGTGATTAAGAGTTTGCTACAATTATATATGAATTGAAGATCTCGAGACATTAATTATTTGGTGCTCATGTAGACATCTTTATAGATCATAAGAGCCTCGAGTAAATCTTTAAAAAGAAAGAGTAGAGTTGAACATGAGACAGCGTCATTGGTTAGAGCTGCTAAAAGACTATGACATAGATATCTTGTATAACCCTGGGAAGGCTAACATTGTGGTTGATGCCCTTAATCGCAATCTATGGAAACCTTTTCATATTTGAGGCTAGAAAAGAGAGAATTGGCTCAAGAGCTATACCAGCTGGCCAATTTAGGAGTCTGATTGATAGACTTAGATGATAGTGGGGTCATGATTTAGAATACTTGATGTGTTGTGAGTTTATAGCACTTTCGATGCTTAAAACTAAGAAAATATCAGGGATTTAGGTATGTTTATATGGATATGAGGTAGTTTTACTTTATTTTTAGGGAAAATAGGTGTTGGAGCAAGAATGTGCAAAAGATGCATAAAAGAGCATAAAATAAGCCAAGTACAAATCTCAGTACAAGTCGTTCCTTGACTATACGAGTCGTACTGAGACTCATGGTGAAAATCAAAAGGCTAAAATAATAGGAAGGCAAAGTACGACTGTTAGTACAAGTCGTACCAAGATGGTACGAACCGTAACTGGTATCGTGGAAATCTTCAAAAAAAATTGCACAAGGTAGTCTCTTGGTACGGGTGGAACCTATAGATCAAAACAACCACTTACGACCCATACCATGATCTGTGGTGAGCGTCAGTGATTCTTAAAGACTCGGCAGAACTCCGAATGCAACAAGCAAGTACGAGTCATAGGAGGAAGGTACGAGGCGTACAACAACACTCGTACAAAACTTTAGAAGATGTTAAAGTTCTTAGGGCCAAGCCACGGATGGGTTGTATGATTCGTAGAACCATGGTGCGAGTCGTACCAGCTTCCAATGCTTAGACAAATTTGTGGCAGCCAAGGGATGTACGAGAGGCAGGTATGACCTGTACAATCCTGTTACGAGTCGTAGGATCGGTCATGAGCCAAGCCGACGCTAGATATGGAAAATTCCCTGTTAGGTTAGGAAAAGGTTTCTAATATCTTTATAAATACATTTTATGTTTTGTTTTAGTAGAACAGCTAGAGAGAAGGTAGGAGAGACGTGTGAAAAGTATTATTTGTGAATTCTTATTAAGTTTTGCAGAGCAATTCATAGGATGAAAACTTAATTTCATCAATTGTTCTTGAGATTGTTCATTGATATTCAAAGCAGGTTTTCTTCCAATTCCTATTCTAAGTATTTAATTTTGTGCTTGTCTATGAATGCTAATTATAATCTTACAATCATGAGAGACTAAAACCTGTACATCTAGGATTGTGGGAATCATGGTGGATTACCGAAATAAGGTAACACAAAAGTGATTCAAAACCAATGCTAAACATTTATATTGTATTATCTTCATCTTTAAACATTTCTTAATGGTGTATAGCATTAGGACTTGCGTGAATTCTTTACTTGCTTGAACCCAGAGAAGTACAGATTAGGAAAGATAATTAAAACAAAGCCTTGATTTTTACGATTATTGTATTAACTTGAAATGTGGTCGCAGGATAGTTAATTTGGGATAAATTGATAATGGTTAGAAAGAAATCGCTCATGAGACTTGACTCGGTGGTTGAGGATAGTCATTCAATAAGGACGAACCAGTCATTTGGATAAACACTAGTTATCAGTTCTACAAGTAAGCATTGGTATTGGTCACGTGTGTATACCCAAAGTAGTTATGAACCCATGGGGAACACTTACCCTAGTTATTTGTAAATCTTGATCACAATCACAATTATAATATTTTTTTAAATATTTTTTTTCTTTTAAACCCCCAATTTGGAGATAACTTACCAACAAGTTCAAGTACCAGAATTAATCTAGATCTTACCTTATTCCCGATCGCAACCTCATTGTTGGTTTCTTTATTGACAATGTTTGCTTCATACTTTATCAGAAAGTGTGAGTTTGAGCGTTATAAATACTATATCGCCATCTCTAATTATGGAGGTGAAAAAACGTCAATACGAAGATCCTACCCTAGTAAAGCTCAGAGGCAAGGCTCAGCAAGAAGGGTTATTAACCTTTGAGATAGAAGGAGATAGAGTCTTGTGATTCAAAGATCGTCTCTATGTTCCAATTATTGTAGTGCTTTTCCAATAGATCATAGCAGAGTTACATTATTCCCACTATTCTCTTCACCTTGGTTCGACAAATATGTACCATGATATAAATGAAATCTATTGGTGGCATTGGATGAAGAAAGATATTGCTCAGCTCATAGCACAATGTCCCAATTGCTAATAGGTAAAAGCTAAACATTAGAGGCCCGGTCGGGCTAACTCAGAGATAGTCGTGCCTATGTTGAAATGGGAAGCAATCGGCATGGATATTGTTATAGATTTACCTTGTACCAAGCATAAATTTGACTCTATTTGGGTCATTATTGAAAGGTTTGACAAAATCAACCTACTTCTTGCCAATCAAGACTATATTCACAGTTGAAGATTATGCTAAGTTGTACATCAGAGAGATTTTCAGCCTTCATCTTATCCCAATATCTATTATTTCTGACAAAGAGGCACAATTTATAACTAATTTCTGCAAGTCATTCCAAAAGGGTTTGGGGACATAGGTTAATTTGAGTACAACTTTTCATCCCCAAATAGATGGAAAGGTTGAGCGCATGATTCAATCACTCAAGAATATGTCATGGGCATGCGTACTAGACTTCAGAAAAGGTTGGGATGATCACCTATATCTTATTGAGTTTGTATATAGTAACAATAACCATTCTAGCATTAAGATGGCGCCATATGAGGCTTTGTATGGGCAGAAATGCAGATCCCTATTTGGATGCTCTGAGGTAGGCGAGTAAGGGCCTATGGGACCTGACTTTATACATCATTCTGAAGAAAAACGTTAAGCTCATTAGAGAATGATTATTGATATCTCAAATTCATCATAAATCTTACTTTGGTGCACGACGTAGATGTTTGGAGTTCTGTGTTGATGATTTGGTATTCCCGAAAGTCTCGCCTATGAAGGGCATTATGAGATTTGGCAACAAGGGCAAGCTTAGCACAACATTCATTGGCCCGTACAAAATGCTCTAAAGATCGGTCAAGTTGCTTACGAGCTAGAGTTGTCTTCAGGACTAGAATCATTTCATCCAATTTTTCAGGTATCGATACTACAAAAGTGCATAAAAGACCCTTCTCGGGTTGTCTGAGTTGAGGATGTTTAGATCATAGAGGAGTTGTCCTACGAGGAAACTCCAATTGTCATATTAGATTGATAGCTTCAAAGATTAAGGACCAAAGATGTGGCTTCCGTTAAAGTCCTATAGAGAAATAGGAGAAGTGACTTGGGAAGTTGAGGATAACATGAGATCTAGATATCCTTATTGTTTCACACCCTAGGATGATGGTATATCGGTTCAGATTACTACATTTAAGTTGAGATACCTATTCGAGCATTATATTATTATTTTTATTCATGTTGTTGTATTTTTCTTGCATTATTGTTACGGAGCTATACTTCTTAATTATTTGTGTCATTCTATGAGATGCCTAGGTTGGACTTTTTTGCATTTCATATTTTTGAATAGTCCATATTATAGAGGAGACTCTACCAAATTTTTTTGGCTACTTCTATAGAGTTAAATTCAGGAGTCTAATTTATATTCGAGGATGTAACAACCCGTTTAAGCAATAAACTCGTACTTTCTAGATATGGCCAATAGTTCTTAATATCATAAGAAGAATATGTTATGAGGTGTTCAAATCACTCAATGACCGTACGTTAATATTTCAAGTCGAGCAAATTGTAAAATAAAAATCAACAAAAGTTATTGGATGTTACTTTCAGAAATTCTTTGTAATTTGGGGCATATGTCTTGGAGTTTTTCTCCCAATTTATTAAGCGTTAAGAGGCCTACTACATATTAAATTTAAGGTCTATGATTCTATCTTCGAACTCATAAAATGGTTCACCTATAGGACTTCAGAATAGAAAGATATCCGCGTTTCGTGAGATTGTGCAAGAAAGCACATGGAGGTGGGCTCCATGTCGGTGAAAATGTATCTATATGTCTTGGATGAAACATTTTTAATTCCAACCGGTTCCTAAAATATTAGCCCATTTTCTCTATGTTTCCTCTATGGTTCACAAAGTGATTCACCATCCAAACTCTCCCAAAATCGAGGTAAAAGTCGAGGTTGTCGTGAAGAACACCTAGCATGCATTTGTTTTGTCAATTTTTGATTTTTTGTGAGTTCCTCATAGGGGCATATTGTTGATGAGGCGTTTTATGACTTTTTTCTCTTGTAGATTGTAAGGTAAAGGCTCTTTATCCTCCCTTCATTATTAATTCAAAGGTTATACATCATATATGGAAACGACTACTAACATTGGAAATTCTTTCCGTTTGTTGAGTTGTGGACTGTTTTAGGTGGCTGCGATGTCGTATAGCATGGTGATGATTTTTCTGTAGTGTACCATTGAAGGATTGGTTGAGAATAGTCAAACTAGTGGATATATTACGACGTATATTAAGGCGGAACCTATTTCGGTAAGTTTCCTTCATCATTTAGTTGATACAACTTGTTCCTTATTTCCATAGAACTCAAAGCTATAATAGTTTTAGATTAAATTAGCTACTGAAGTTATATATACATGTGTTCATATGAGCTTCCCTTGTCGGGATTGGTCTTTTTTAGCAGCTTCCACATGTTACAAGTGACATAAAAATCTTCTCATCTAAATCATCGTCGCCTAGTTAACTATTATTAGTTTGTTCTTTTGCCGACGACTTAAGGGCATTGTGATTTTATTCTTAGCATTTCATGTTGATATTAGAAACATAATTAATTTTTTGAATAGAAAACTATGTGATTGTAATGCCTATAAACTATATAGCTCACCTAAAGGCCTTTGGTGTATCTTTATACCTATAGAACTAAAATATTAGACTTGTAGTTTTACCTTAGGGTAAAGAGCATGGTGGCTGCTTATTGAGTTATGTGGTGAGCTGCTAGGTGTTCACCTATTTAGTAAGACCTTGTAGTTTGATACCACGTACAGAATGTCGTGCAGGTCGCTTAGAAAGCTACCTTGCTCACTGATAGATTAACAGATTGTTTGATGCCTTCATTCGCTATCTTGTCAGTTGTTAGTGTTGGCGCCTATATCTTTAAGCTATAAATGTACAAGTTCCCATTTATACGTTGCCTGGAAGGGCCATTAATACACATACCTTTCCTATGGCGCTATATTTTGCTTTTAAGAGATATAAAATATCTAGAAGAACCATATTGAAGCCCCCACAGTGACGTTTATTTCTACTTACTCATGGAATTTCTTTATGCCAATGTTGGCATTATTGACCCTTAGTAGAACCTAGTGTTCTCTTTGTGCAGTTACAGGAGCTCAGAAGGATCAGATATCATTATAGGATCCCAGAAGGCTCAAGATACAAATATAGGAGCCAAGTATGCTTAATATACAATTACAGCTTGCCTATGGGGCTATAGTATTATTACTAGAGATATGCAGGTTGAGGTGTACCTGTCGAGGCTTATGGGGGCTCAGGTAGGTTATTGTTTGTTTTTTTTGTTTGTACCTGCCAGGATTTTGGGGGCCTGGTTAGGTTCTTGTTTGATTATTGTTTGTTTATTCTTCTGTAAAACATCATAAGAGTTTTGGGTTATTTTCTTATTTTTACAACTGTTTACATTTAGTTCTTACTATTAGTTTAGTTTCAGCTTATTGTTATTGCCTTACCTACTAGGTGCTTGTTCTGATGCCCTAGCTTGGGGGCACTGATGAGTTTGTAATTTACCAATTCATTAGGCTCTTAAACATGAGTTTTTGCTTGTTTTCAAGTCAATTAGGTGGATTTTATGCCTTTTATCGTTGATCCTTGTAGGTACTTAACTTGAATGGAGAAAAACATGAAATTTAGCAAAAAGCATGGAAATAGAGTTGATGACTGGCGCTTCACCAGAGGACACCGGTGAAATGATGGGTGGATCACATTTGCCTACTATGTGGAAAAAGGTAGGAGACCAGCGGTCCGCATATGGGCACTAGTGAATTGCTGGTTCTAATGTCGAAGTGCTGAAGCATATACTTCTACGAGCTAGGACCAACCAGTGATCCGCGGATCAGCACCTGCAAATCGGCGGTGCCAGCGGTGAAGAACCAAAAACCTTACTGTCCTTCAGCTCTAAATGATCGGCATTTCCCAAACCGGCACCGGCAAATCGCTGGTGAATCACAAGTAAGGCCCGTCAACTAGGGGTGAAAATGTCAAACATAGAAAAAGAGGAGCAGATCTGTACCCTATTTTTTGTACCTTTCGTAAAAGACTTAAATATTTCATTCTAGAGAGATTGCTTATTCTATTACTTTTGGTTGTATAGAAAGTAGAGAGAAGTAGAAAGAGAAAGTCATCTTCTTCATTGTGAAGGTAGAAATTCCATTGAAGTTCAAACCTTGCTTGAATTTATTTTACTCAAGTTTGTGAATGGATATTGAATTATTGATTAATGAAATGTTTTATTTTCCATAGATGAGTAACTAAATTCTTTGTTAGGGTTGTGTGAATGATTGGGGTTGATTTGAGTTGGGTATTGTGTATTTTATCTTAGATTTACTCAATTAGTATGATTTTAGTGTTTCCTCTAAATTTTAAGTTGAAAACTCATAGTTTCAAATGTGGGTTGTATTTTCTTACTTTGAATTTGCTTGAAAAAAAAATTAAAGTATGGGTGAGGAAACACAAATGGGTATTTAAATGGTAATTATGTGAGGTTGTGATAGACATAGCCAAAACTCATTATTACACATCCATTAGGGACTGGAGCTAGAAATAGTGAATCCATACCTAAGCAAATGTGGTTGTTGTGAAGATGAACCTTGTGATTTGAGAGAATCCAAAGTATAAGACATCTAATTGGTTGAGAAACTTAACATGTCTCCAAATCATGTCACGACCCGAACATAGGCTCGAATTGAGACACGGGACAAAGAACCCCGAGAGGCTTCAAGTCAACTCATGGCATGAACATAACATCTAGCTCATTCAAATAAAATGGAAGATCAACATAATTAACATATAGGAAGTCTGACATAAAATAACATCTGAATACATACATAAGTCTAAAGATGAATACAAACTATGTCCGAAAAGCCTCTAATACAGATGAGTTAATTGGACAAGACCCCAACTAACACACTATAGTCAGAAAATTGAAATATGGAACATATCTAATAAGAGAGGCCCTCGAAAGATGAGGATTCACCAACTCTGATCGGGAAGTACTAATGCTGAGAATCTGGCTAGTGACGGGACTGAGTCTGGATATCGGAGCTTGTATCATGAAATATTACAGCATAGAGTATGCGGTCAGTATGTAGAATGTACCGAGTATGCAAAGTAAGTAAAACTTCTAAGTCGGTAAAATCATAAATCATGCATATCATAAAAATGTAATAAAGATAAGATTCTAAGAGCGGGACTTGCATGCTATTTTCTGAAATCAAGATCTGAACATAACTGAATATCATAACTTAATCGAATGACCCAAAGCTGAAAAATGATAATCATAAGTAAAAATAAACATTGGGTAAAACCTGCTGAAAACATAATGTCATGACTAATGAACATGCATAACTGAAATCATGAAGAATAATGGGAGACTCGTCATATAACCGGCATTACAAAGATAGAGCTTACGTGGTCCTGACTATAATATTCTAGTGGGTAGATCCGTCTAAAGCTTTGTTAGGGCTAAGGATGCTACCATGATATCGATATCGAGCTGAAGGCTCCTTGGGGGCAAGGAAAGATCAAAAGGGAGGTCCTGAATAATATAAACATACCTACATTGGCGCGTAGTTTTGAGGCATAGGGTTGACTGACCCTTAGCCTACTCAGTTCTAGATAACACTCTGAAAAATATGCATATGCTATGCATAATTTTTCAACAAAGCTGAACCATTGTCTACTGACGAAGCTGACTCATAACATACATACATAAATCTGAAATCATAATATGAGGAGCCTTAGCTCAAACCATACCACAAGTTAGACATAATTGGGAGTCTAGACTCCAAAACCATGTGGTAAGCTAATCGACATGAATCATAGGACATACTTGATCATATGGGCTTGCTCATTACTTAAACATGCTTGACATAGACTTAATCATATGAAAGCATGAACATTAACATGGGTATTTCGAAATCATACTTTCTTCATAATCATCTCATCATGCTTCTACACATACTACATAGATCTCAACTTTCATGGACTTCCATGGATGGACATCATAATTTAGAAAAATTGAAAACATAATTTATAATTTAGAACATTGTAAAATGTGCTCATCATAATTCAACATTGATAACATGCTTAGATCATACCCATGATTGATACATAAGAAATTCACACATTGGGTATAAACCCCCATAGATTCATCAATTTAAATTTTTATGAATTGAGAGAGGATTGGGCATGGGTGTAGACTATTTCACCCATTCATAGCCTTACATACCTAAAGAGATCTGATTTCACAACTTCCTTGATTGCCCATTGAGAATTTGGGGAAGAACCTTGAAGAGACTAGGCTTGATCACCTCTTAAACCTCTAAGCTTGCATGCATGAATAAGAATAGGCTTAGAATTGCTTAACACTTCTTAAAACATACTGTTTTGAGCTTAAAACGACATAGTTTAGGCCTTAGGAACTTAGGAATGATGGAAAAGCCCTTAATAAATTCGCAAGAAAAAACACATTGCCAGTCCCAATGATGTACTGGACGACTCGTGCCATGGACCATAACTCGTGGTCTGCCATCAGTTACTTACACTGGTCATCTGCCTTCTGAGGGTCACCACGACTCATGGTGTGCCCAACGACTCATGGTGACAAACTCATTATCAACACTGCTAAAATTTCCAATCCTCCAAGCATCCCTTGACCACAGATCACTAGAAGACTCGTGGTGAAACCGGTGGTCACCTTAATCCCAAATTATAAACCAAGTCCAAACCTTTCTCCATAAGTCACTTAACGGCTCATGGTGTTCCTGACAGGTCATGAGATGACTTGTTCTATGACCTGGTGTTGAAATTTCTATTTTCTCCGTTTCAACTCCCGGATCTAATCTTAGGATTTGCGGGGTATTACAATATCTCCCACTTGGGAACATTCGTCCTTGAATGTGAGAAAACATACTGAAAAGAAGAGCAGTGCAATCATCATACTCAAATACTGAGCATACATGCTGAAAACTAATGGAGTGATGGACTTCGATTTGAACTATATGGCTGAAATGAATTCCTGAATCACATATACATTCATTAACATGAAAGAAACTGGGGTACATGAGCTGAACATGAAACTGAATAGAGTACTAAGGAGGAATCTGACACCTCAAGCTAAAACTGAGTCGGAAGGAAATAGATGCGGGTATTTTGCCATCATATCTGCTTCGGCTTCCCACATACCTCCCTCAACATGCGGATTCCTCCATAAAACATTAACTAATGATACTTTTTTGTTTCCTAGCTTTCGAGCCTGACTATCCAATATTTCCAACGAAACCTCCTCAAAACTAAGGTTGTCCTTCACACCTACGTACTCCACCGGAACAACTAGAGTCAGGTCACCTAAGCACTTCTTTAAGAGCGATACATGGAAAACTGGATGGACTGAAGCTAATTTTGAGGGCATCTCCAACTCATATGCTACCTTGCTAACCCATTTCACAATTCGGTACGGGCCAACATAATGGGGACTGGGTTTCTCTTTCTTCACGAATCTCATCACTTCTTTCATGGGGAATACCTTGAAAGACACCCAATCAGCAACTTCAAACTCAAGATTCCTCCTCCTCATATCCGCATAGGATTTTTGGCGACTCTGACCTATTTTCAACCTGTCCCTTATAAGCTTACCTTTTTCCATAGCCACATGGACTAAATCTGGATCTATCACCGCAGCTTCACCAACTTCAAACCAACCAATAGGAGATTTATATCTCCGCCCATAGAGAGCCTCAAACGGAGCCATCTATATGATGGAATGGTAGTTGTTGTTATATGCACACTCAATGAGAGGGAAATGGTCATCCCAAATACCCTTGAAATCAATCACACACACTCTCAACATATCCTCAAGGTCTGAATGGGCCGCTAAACCTGACCATCTTTCTGTGGGTGAAATACTATTGTAAGCTTGACTTGAGTACCAAGTCCCTTTTGAAATGATCTCCAAAACTAGGAGGTAAACTGAGTACTTCATCTTTTATTACGGACAAGGGCACTCCATGCAATAGAACTAGCTCGCGGATATACAACTTAGCATTATCCTCCGCTGAATCGGTGGTTTTGACCGGTAAGAAATGAGATGCCTTAGTCAACTTGTCCACAACCACCCAAATAGATTCATACTATTGTGAGTACGAGGAAACCCTATAATGAAGTCCATATTTATCTCCTCCCTCTTTTAAGTAGGGATACTAATATCTCGAACCACACCTCTAGGTCTTTGATGCTCAACCTTCACCTGTTGACAATTCGAACATTTTGCCACAAATTCTGTTATGTACTTCTTCATGCCATTCCACCAATAGACTTCCCATAGGTCAAGGTACATCTTGATGGCACTTGGATGTATAGAGTATCTGAAACCATGAGCCTCGTGAAACATCCGATCTCTCAAATCATCAACATTTGGAACAGACAAACGACCCTAATATCAAAGCACACCACCTTCCCCTTGGGAGAAGACCTCCACTTTCTGATATTGAACAACTTCCTTTAACTTTACCGAAATAGGATCCTCATCTTGTCTAGCTTTAATATCGGTCACCAAAGAAGATTCTGACCCATTTTTAACACTAACTCTACCATTAGTTGAGTCAACCGAATGAACTCCCAACTATGCAAGCTGATGTACATCCTTCACTAACTCCTTCATCTCTTCGTCTATATGGGACACACTCTCCATGGAAAGCCTGCTAAGAGCATTTGCCACCATATTAGCCTTACCCGGATGGTAAAGGATACTCATATTATAATCTTTGAGTAGCTCCAACCACCTTCTTTAACGTAGATTTAGATCCTTCTGGGTAAACACGTACCGTAGGCTCTTGTGGTCCGTAAACCCATCTACATGGACCCCGTACAAATAGTGTCTCCAAATCTTCAATGCAAATACTACCGCCGCCAATTCAAGATCATGAGTCGGATAATTTTTTTCATGGACTTTCATCTAGCTGGAAGCATAGGCTATAACATTACCATACTGCATCAATACACAACCAAGGCCGATCCTCAAGGCTTAACAATATACTACCAGTAACCTCGGGTAGGGTAAATACTGGTGCTAAGGTGAGTCGAGTCTTCAACTCTTGGAAGCTCTCGACTGTTGAAACTTCACTTTCTTCTAGGTAACCCTAGTCAATGGGGCTGCAAAAGATGAAAACCCCTCAACAAATCTCCAATAATAACAAGCTAAACCTAAGAAACTCTTGATATCCGAAGGATTCACCAGTCTAGGCTAATTCTTCACCGCTTCTATCCTTTGAGAGTCTACCTGTATACCCTTACTTGACACCACATGACCCAAAAACGCCATGATTTCAACCAAAACTCACATTTACTAAACATAGAATACAATTGACGATCCTTCAATGTCTGTAGCACCACCCTCAAATTAGCGGCATGCTCCTCTTCGCTTCGAGAGTATATTAGGATGTCATATATAAACATAATCACAAACATATCCAAGTATGGGTTGAACACCCTGTTCATCAAATCCATAAAAGCTGCAGGAGCATATTGATTAGTCCAAAAGACATAACTACAAACTCATAGTGACCATACCAAGTTGTGAAGGTTGTTTTTGGAATGTCACTCTTTTGAACCCTAAGCTGATGGTATCAAGATCTGAGGTCTATCCTTGCAAAGCACTTAGCACGCTAAAGCTAGTTAAACAAATCATCAATCTTGGGAAGAGGATACCCATTCTTGATTCTGAACTTGTTCAATTTTCAATAATTAATACACATGCGAAGAGAACCATCCTTCTTGCGAACAAAGAGAACTGGTGCACCCCATGGGATTTTTCTAGGTTTGATGAAACCCTTGTCTATGAGGTCTTTCAACTGTTCCTTCAACTCCTTTAGCTCTGTTGGGGCCATTCTATAAGGAGGAATAGATATAGGTTGCGTATCGGGAAGAAGGTCAATATAAAAATCGATCTCCCTCTCAGGAGGGATCCCCGATAAATCATCTACAAACACCTTTAGATATTTACACTCTACGGGAACTGACTGGATAGTCGGGGTTTTGTATGTAGCATCCTTAACCCTAACTAGATGGTACACTCAACCCTTAGAAATTATCTTTCTGGCCTTAAGGTAGGAAATTAGATGACCTACAGGCACAGTTGAACTACCCTTCCACTCTAGGACTAACTCACTCGGAAATTTGAACTCTACTATACGGGTTCTACAATTGACTGAGGAATAACATTTATATAACCAATCTATGCCGAGGATAACATCAAAATCAGTCATGGATAACTCTAATAAATCTGCTGAGGTGACTTTCTGAAGGATTGTGACAGTGCATTTTCTATATACCCGTCTAGCTATAACTAAATCACCAACTGGAATAGAGACAGAAAAGGGTTCCGATAAGATGTTGAGACTTACACTAAAACTACTAGAAACATAGGTCATCACAAAAGACAAGGTAGCCCCTGGATCTAACAATGCATGTACATCAAGGTTGAGTACTCGTAACATACCAGTGACTACATTTGGGGAGACCTCCTACTCCTGGTGGGATGCTAGGGCATAGAATTTGTTTTGACACTGACCACCACCTACACTAATGGTTTCCCCCTGCTGGATTGGGCATGCTAGTGGAGCTACTGAACTGGAAGCTGGGCCTCGGCCCCTATAATGACCCTATTTGGCTTCTGCGCAATCTCTAAGCATATGTTCGGGCTTCCCGCACATGAAACAAGCACCTAAACCAGCTAAACACTAACCCACGTGTCTCTGGCTACATCTGCTACACTATGGAGTGTTTGTCTCTGTGGGTATGTTACTCTGACCTCTCGAGCCTGATGCTCGCCCCCTCTAATCACACTTGGATCTGGACGGCACACTTATAGCCGAAGGCACTGGGGCTGAAGATCTGTGATGAGACTGCTGACGGTGCCCACTAGGTCTCTACGGGGAGAATTCGAAGGTATCAGTGTTGTCCCTATTGGCCTCTCTCTCTCCCGCTCACTCATCTGCACTACCTCCATCTGTTGGGGCGTACAAGACTATCTAAGAAAAGTCAATGTCCGGATGAAGTATTGCGGTCTGGAAATCCTTGACTAGGTAGTCTGCAACCCCATGCATGAACCAGCTCACTCGGGCTCTCTGATCCACCACCATCTCATGTGCATATTTTGACAGATGAGTGATCTCCAAGGCATAATCCTTAACTGTCATCTTCCCTTGCTTTAGGTTCAGAAACTCAGCCTCTTTGATCTCCTTCATCTCACGAGGGAAGAACTGATCAAGAAAAGTGACATGAAACTCATCCCAACAAATAGGGCCTGCTCCAACTACGCTACTATCCTACCATTGCTTGAACCAGATGTGTGCAACCCCTTTCAACTGATACTAGGTTAGATCGGTACAATCCTCTCCGGTTATCCCCATTATTTTGGTGATCTTTAAAATCTCATCAATGAACTCATGTGGATCCTTGTCCACCTTTGATCTAATAAACTCCAGAGGATTCATCCTTAGAATATCTCTGACTCTTTCCGCAGCCACATTCCCATTCTGAGGGACATTCGCTGCTGCCTACTAATTGACCTGGGTGGTCAAGTCCTGAGCTAACATCTGTATGGCATCCCTGAACTCAAAGTGGGCAATCGGCTCAGGAACATGATCCTCATGGACTGGTGGGGCATGCTGGTGCCCGTCTCTATTGCCATTCTCATGGCCGTTTCTATGTCCATTTCTTCTTCTATTAACTCGGCGAGGAGGCATGATTCTGCAAATGCGTATCGCACGATTTAGAAGGACAGAGAGACATTTCATTACACAACATAGATCATGAAAGAAGGGTACATTTCCTAAATGTCTCATAGCCTTTTTGTCACAAGTGTGACATGCTTCACACCCATGAAAAAGACTCTACTTAATGTTTCTTTCAGATATCCTAGGAAACTTCAAAACCTAATGCTCTGATACAAAGTTTGTCACAAACCGAATATAGGCCCAGATCGAGACAAGGCACAAAGAACCCCGAGAGGCTCTAAATCGACCCATGGCATGAACATAACATCTAACTCATTCAAATAAAATTGAAGATCAACATAATTAACATAGCGGAAGTCTAAATATAACTTAATATCTGAATACATACATAAGTCTAAAGCTAAATACAAACTATGTTTGAAAAGCCTCCAATACTGACGAGTTAATGGGACAAGACCCCAACTAACTCACTATAGTCTGAAAACTAAAAATACAGAACATATTTGATAAGAAAGGCCCTCGAAAGATGAGGATTCACCAACTTTGATCGAGAAGTAATACTACTGGGAATCTTGCTAGCGGCAGGACTGAGTCTTGATATTAGAGCCTGTACCATGAAATAATACAACATAGAGTATGCGGTAATAACGTGGAATATACTGAGTATGCAAGGTAAGTAAAACCGCTAAGTATGTAAAATCATAAATCATGCATATTATAAAACATAATAAAGATAAGATTCTAAGAGTGGGATTTGCATGCTATTTTCTAAAATCATAATCTAAACATAACTTAATATCATAACTTAATTTAATGACCCAAAGTTGAAAACTGATAAAGATAAGTAAAACTGAACATTGGGCCAAACCTTGTTGAAAATATAATATCTTGAGTGATGAACATGTATAACAGAAATCATGAGGAACAATGGGAGACTCTTCATATAACCGACATTACCACGATAGAGCTTACTTGGTCCCGACTATCACACTCAACTGGGAAGAGCCATCCAAATCTTTTTCAGGGCTAAGGATGCTACCATGATATCGATATCAAGCTGAAGGACCCTTGGGGGCAGGAGAAGCTTACAAGGGAGGTCACGTATAATATGAGCATACCTACATTAGCACGTAGTTCTGAGTTATAGGGTTGACTGACCCTTAGCCTACATGGTGCTAGACACTACCCTAAAAACATGGATATGCTCTCCGACGTTTTTCAACGAAGCTGAACCATCATCTAGTGATGAAGCTGACCATAACATACATACATAAATATGAAATCATAATATGAGGAGTCTTGTCTCAAACCATACCACAAGATGAACATAATTGGGAGTCTAGGCTCTAATACCATGTGGTACGCTAATTAACATGAAATCATAAAACATATTTGATCATATGGGTTTGCCCAATACTTAAACATGCTTGACATAGACCTAATCATATGAAAACATGAACATAAACATGGATATTTCAAGATCATACTTTCTTCATAATCATCTCTTCATGCTTGTACACATACTTCATAGATCTCAACTTTCATGGACTTCTATGGATGGGCATCATAATTTGGAAAACTTAAAAACATAATGTATAATTTAGAATATTATAAAATCTGCCCAATAATCATAACTCAACATTGGAAACATGCTCAGATCATACCCATGATTGTTACATAGAAAATTCACACATTGGGTAAAAACTCCATAGATTCATCAATTAGAATTTTCATGAATTGAGAGATAATTGGGCATGGGTACGGACTTTTGCACCCATTCATAGTGTTACATACATGAAGAGATCTGATTTCACAACTTCTTTGATTGCCCACTGAGAATTTGGTGAAGAACCTTGAAGAGACTACGCTTATGACCTCTTAAACCTCTAAGCTTGCACATATGAATTAGAATAGGCTTAGAATGGCTTAACACTTCTTAAATAATACTATACTAAGCTTAAAAAGACAGAGTTTAGGCCTTGGGAATTTAGAAATTACAGAAAAGCCCTTAATAAATTTTCAAGGAAAAACACACTATAAGTCCAAACGAGGGACTGGATGACTTGTTCCGTGGACCACGACTCATGGTCTACCATCCGTTACTTACACTAGTCATCTACCTTCTGAGGGTCACCACAAGGGACACCACGACTCGTGGTGTGCCCAATGACTCTTGGTGAACAAGTGATCGTCCATACTGCCAAAATTTCCAATCCTCCAAGAACCCCTTAACCACGGATCACTAAACGACACGTGGTGTTGACCACGAATCGTGGTCACACCCGTGGTCACTTCAAATCCCAAATTTTGAACCAAGTCCAAACCTTTCCCCATGAGTGACTTAACGACTTCTTGTGTTCCTGACGGGTCATGGGACGACTCGTCCTGTGACCTGGTGCAGAAATTTCTGTTTTCTCCATTTCAATTCCCGGATAATATCTTAGGGTTTTCGGGGTATTACAAATCCACAGCTAATAATATTGTCAAGTAAAGATAGGAAAAATTCATAATTCCTATCTATTGAAGCCTCTTATCAATATCACACCCCTAGTAGTCTCTCCATTGGTATTTTCAATACTTTGCCCCTGTTTTTAGCAACTCCATATTTTATTTAATAAATCGTGACCCCCAATTTTATCTTAATTGTTTTGCAACTTTGATGTGACTTGGTTAAATTTAATAAATGACTATTTTGTGATCAACTGACATTCCTTATGGGATTCGACCCCAACACCCTTCGAGTTATTTGTTTTGGTCAACGACCATTTACGCTCTTTCGTAAAGAAGGGTATAGTTTAGATCTTATCAAAAATAGCGTCGTTGCTGGGGAATGTAGTTTGATATAGCCTATAGTTTTTGTTACTTTGAGTCAACTTTCGCATCTTGGCAAGTGAGTTGAGGTAATTTAGCACTTTGTGCTTCATTTTTTCATTGTTGAGTTTTTGATGATATGCTAATGAGCCCCTTTGAAAGGCTATTGAGAGACATCGAGAGGGCGTCTTATGTTGAAACCCTCCAATTAACGGATGAGATGTATAGGAGAGAGGAAAGAAATGACACAGTATTTATGGTAGTGATGAAGCAAATCGAGCTGCTATTGAATTGTTTAATAGGTTTTCATATAAGTTCTCAACAAGTCAATCAAAAATATGGGTATCCTTATAATGAAAATCAAGGTCGGAACTCGGTCTGTTCAACTGAGAAGAGTAGCCATGGAAGTGACAAGTCCCTCTCATCTCACATTGAAAGCATGCTTGAGCGAGTTGTCTCGACTGATTCAGGAATTTAGGAGTTGCAAAATGATTTGTTGGACCTCACTAAAACAGTAAAAGATCATGTGACATCCAGAAGATAGTTAGAGGACAGAATGAACTTGTTAGCATACCAAATGGCACTTCAACATGTTACAAAGGAAACAAAAGCTCCACGAACCCCAACCAACATGGATGAAGAAGTACTGGGATGGGAGGTGGAAGAAGAAATTTTGGAAGAAGCGTTTGCTAGCATTCTTTTGAATATTGAAGGACTAGAAGAGGTGTGCCACAAGAGCAAAGGGTTAGGAACCTAAACCTTTCAACCAAGGAAAGTTGATCTTGACCTCAAAAATCAGACAACCCCACCATCACAGCCATCCATCATTGTACCTCTAGTCTTGGAACTCAAACAATTACCTACCCACATATTTTGGGGCAGATGAGNAATGAACATTATTCAATAGCCAATAGCCACCATCACAGCCATCCATCATTGTACCTCTAGTCTTGGAACTCAAACAATTACCTACCCACATATTTTGGGGCAGATGAGACACTCCCAATGATTATCTTAGCAAAGCTCACCCAACAGGTAGACGAACTTATAGCAATATTAAAAAGGCATGTACGAGCAATAGGGTTGTCTATAGTTGATATCATTCGTATACCTCCAGGTATTTGTACTCACAAGATCAACTTTCAAGAGGATTAGACCCCTTCAGTTTAGCATCAAAGACGTATGAATCCACCAATGCAGGACGTAGTCAAGAAAGAAAATATCAAATGGTTAGATGTAGGAGTTGTGTATCAAATAGCTAATAGTAGCTAGGTAAGTCCTCTCCAATGCGCACAGAAGAAAGGGGGATTACAATTGTACCAAATGAGGAGAATGAGTTGATTGCAACACGCCTAGTTACCAGATGGAGGGTGTGTATGGATTACCGCAAGCTGAACTCTTGGTCAAAAAAGAATCACTTTCCAATACCCTTCATTGATCAAATTCTAAATCACTTGGCTAGGAAATAATATTATTATTTTTTGGATGGTTACTCAGGATACAACCAAATTTATATAGCTCCCGACGATCAAGAGAAAACCAAATTTACATGTCCTTATGGGACTTTTGGATTCAAGAGGATGCCTTTCGATCTTTGCAATGTTCCCGTCACATTCCAACAGTGTATGATGTCAATTTTTTCGTATATTGTGGAGGATACTATGGAAGTCTTCATGGATGACTTCTTAATTGTCGAAAATTCATTTGAAGATTGCTAGATACATCTAAAAGAGGTGTTAAATAGATGTAAGGAGACAAACATGGTACTTAATTGGGAAAAGTTTTCATAGTAAAAGAAGGAATTCTTCAAGGACACAAAATTTCAGAAAAAGGGATTGAGATAGACCAAGCCAATATTAACACCATTGCTCAGTTACCTCCACCAAGCACTGTGAAGGGCATTAGGAGTTTTCTAGGGCATGCAGGATTTTACCACCATTTCATCAAAGATTTCTCCAAGATAGCTCATCCTTTGTTTTAATTATTAGATAAAGAGGAAAACTTCAATTTTGATGATGAGTGTATGAGGGCGTTTGTGGAATTAAAAGAAAAGTTGGTATCTCCTCCAATCATTTATTACGCTACCAAATCCCTGAATAATGCACAAACAAAACACAACGACAAAACAAGAGTTGCTCGCTGTCATATTTGTGTTTGAAAAGTTTTGGGCATACCTATTGAGGACAAAAGTGGTGCCGCACATGGACCATGCAGCTCTCATATATTTGATGACCATGAAAGATGTTAAACCCAGGCTTATTAGGTGCGTCCTGTTGTTGCAGGAATTCGACTTTGAAGTAAAGGATCGTAAGGGATGTGACAATCAAGTGGTTGACCATCTATCTTGCCTAGAGACAAATGGTCAGTCCAGAGTAAGTGAGGAGATTAATGATGACTTCCCTGATGAACGTATTCTAGAAGCAACCCATGACTTAACATCTTGGTTTGTGAATTTTGCTAATTATTTGGCAAGTAATATCACACCCGAGGAGTTGACCTTTCATCAAAAGAAGAGATTCATGCATGATGTTCGAAAGTTTTATTAGGATGAACCCTACCTGTTCCTTTGTTGGGCAGATGGTATAATTCAGAGGTGTGTCCCAAAAGTTGAAATGGTACCAATTCTAGAGTCTTGTCATTCATAACCGATTGGGGCCCATTATGGGAGTTTTCGTGACGCGACTCGAACAGAGGCCCGGATCGTAGACATGGGACAAGGGACCCCGAGAGACCCCAAATCGACCCATTGCATAAACATACAACTAACTCATTCAACATACTAAAGAAGTCATGAGTATAATCTCAACAGAAGTCTAATTCAACATCACATCAGAATAACAACCGACACTGCACATACATAAGTCTGAAAGCCTCTAATCTTAACTAGTTGATGGGACAAGACCCCAACTAACTCAACAATACTGAAACTGAAAATTCATGAAGGAAAATGATAGTCTAGTCCTCGAAGGATAAGAATTCATCAATCAAAGCAGATACTAACTTCGGAAAGCTATATAAGAACGGGGCTGAAGCTTCGAGCTAGGTCATGTATCATGAAACGGTACAGCATAGAATGTACGTGGTCAGTACGTGGAATGTACTGAGTATGCAAGATAAGTAAAACTGCTCAAGTAAAGTAAATCATTTAAAACATTTCATAACATATCATAAGCTTTAAAGCACAAGTAGATGGGTTCCATGCATTCATTCTGAAATTGCAATATTATCACAACATGACCATACATAGCTTTATAACATCATGGCTGACTCGGATGACTCAAAGATAAAACATAACATTTATATTGAAAAGCTAAAAATTGAGTCAAAGCTTACTATTAGAAAATGCATACGTAAAGTAATCATCATGAGTAATGAATATGAAAATCTTAATGATATAGATAGTGGGAGACTCGTCACATAACCGACATACCACGATAGAGCTTACGTGGTCACAACTATCACACTCAAGTGGGCAGAGCCGTCCAAAACCTTGACAGGGCTAAGGACGCTACCATGATATCTATATCAAGCTTATGGGCCATTTGGGCCGGGGATAGCTCACAAGGGAGATCCCAATAATATATATGTATCAACCTACGTTGGCACATAGTTCTGGGGCATAGGGTGATCAACCCTTAACCTGCTCGTTGCTAGACTCTTCTCCCACAAAAACATGCAATGCTCTACATCGCATATAAAGAAGCTCAACATCATCTATTTACAAAGCTCAACATCGTCTATTAACGAAGCTAAAGATGAAATCATGAATAGCTCAACATCATAGGAAACAAAGATCAACATTGTCTATTGACAAAGCTCATAATGAAATAATGCATAGACTAGACATCGTATGAATATGCAGCTCAACATTTTTCTTTGACAAAGCTCAATAATGATATACACCTTGATTATGAATTCATGCATATGAGAGGCTTTTACTCGAAACATTCCACAAGCTCAATTGTAGGTGGGAGCATCTACTCCAAATCATGTGGTAAGCAACATGTAGGATTATTTAACTCGACATACCGCAACTAGAATTTATGAAACTTAAGGAAACTTCGCTCCAAACAATGTGGTAAGCTTATTTCTGGAAAATGATCAGTTTAAATCAATATGTGGGCATTTCCCAAAGCTTTATCACACTTGAATCTACTCAGTTCATTTTGAAAATAACACCATAATCATGGGTAGCTTTAGAAACATACTTTTCATCAGCAAGTCTCATCATCATCATATATTCATCATCATTTTCTCCCTTTTATGAATTTCTCACCCCTGAGCATTTAATTTCATAACTTAGAAAATATGATTTGCATTGAAAATACATTAAAATATGCTCAAGGTTCACAATTCATCAATATAAATATAATCTAATCATACCCATGTATAACGATTGAAGAATCATGCAATTGGGTGAAAACCCCATACTTGATCATAGGAAATTTATCATGATTTGATAGAAATTGGGCATGGGTGTGGAAGGAGACACCCACTCATACCCTTACATACCTGGGAATGGTGAATTCTAACATCTTCTAATTGCCCCAGCTGAGATTCTAATGGAAACCTTGAGATTTTTCCTTGAGTCGCCCCTTTCAATCCTTCAAACTTGCATGCATGGGAAGAATGACTTAGAATAGGTTTTCCCCTGCTAAAAACCCACTAAAATGAGTCTCAAATGACGTAGTATAGACCCCTAGGATTTAGAAATTACGTAAAATCCCTTACTAAAATTGCTGAAAATTACTGCCAGGGAGTCCCAACGAGGAACCTAATGATTCTTCAAGAGAGGCAACGACTCGTTGAGTCGTTCGTCAAGTACACTGGATAATAGATCTCTTAGGGCTCGTAATGGTTGACATAATGATTCATCTCTCGTGACCACGACTCGTGGTCACCACCCGTCATGTACACTATCTCATTTTCAAATAAAGTTCACCCTGCTTACTCATGACTCATCCCACAAATCATGGGGACTGACTACGACTCGTGGGGTCCCTTCCGTTAAGTACACTGGTCGACTCTTCTATTTATTTCTCAACCTCACCCCAATGGCTAACTTGACGACTCGTGGTGGCTGACCATGATTCGTTCCCACACCCGCGGGGACCTCTATCCTTCATTTCCTCTAGGCCTCCCCACGAGGTACCTTGACGACTCGTGGGTTCTTCTCACGAGTCATCCAACGACTCGTCCTGCAATAGAAGCACCCATTTCCATTTTTTCCCCATTTCAACTTCCAGGTCTGATCATTGAATTCTCAGGGTATAACAATATCTCCCCTTTGGGAACGTTCATNCAATAGAAGCACCCATTTCCATTTTTTCCCCATTTCAACTTCCAGGTCTGATCATTGAATTCTCAGGGTATAACAATATCTCCCCTTTGGGAACGTTCATCCTCGAATGTTAGAAACAAGCAGAAAACAAAAATTTACAATTATCACACTCAAATACTAATTATTTTTAACTGAAATTTTCACGGAATGACTGCCTCCGAAAGGAACCACATAACTGAACGTAATTTAGACCTCACATACACATCAATACACATAAAAGAAACTTGAACACATGAATTGAAAATGAAAACTAAATAGATTCATAAAGCAGAACTAATACCTGAAGTCGTAACTGAGCCAGTAGAGAATAAATGTGGGTATTTAGCCGTCTATCTACTTCGGCTTCCCACATAGCTCCCTTGACATGTTCATTTCTCCATAAGACCTTTCCTGAAGCTACTTATTTATTCCTTAACTTCTGAACCTGACGATCCAAGATTTCAATGGGAACTTCTTCATAACTGAGGCCATCTTTTACACCAAAGATGTCCACCGGAATTACTAAAGTTGGATCACCCAAGCACTTTTTCAAAAGTGAAACATGAAACACGAGATGTACTAAAGATAACTCCGATGGCAAGTCCAACTCATACACCACTTTACCAACCCTTCTCATAATCCGGTAGGGACCAACATAGCGGGGACTGAGTTTCACTTTCTTTTCGAACCGCATGACTCCTTTCATGGGAGATACCTTTAGAAATACCCAATCTTCCACCTCGAACTCCAGATCTCTTCTCCTCACATCAGCACATGATTTCTGATGACTTTGAGCGGTCTTCATCCTATCCCTTACCAATTGAACCTTTAACATGGCCTTATGAACCGAATCAAGCCCTATCGTAGCGGCTTCCCCAACATCAAACCATCCGATGGGCGATCTACATCTCTGTCCATAAAGAGCCTGGAATAGTGCCATCTGGATAATAGAGAGATAGTTGTTATTAAAAGCAAACTCGATCAAGGGAAAGTAATCATCCCAACTACCTTTGAAGTCCATCACACATGCCCTCAACATATCCTCGAGGGACTGGATTGTTCGTTCTTCCTGGCCATCTATTTGCGGATAAAATGTTGTACTGAGCTTAACTTGAGTCCCAAGCCTCTTCTGAAAAGAACGCCAGAATTGGGAGGTAAACTGAGTACCTCGGTCTGAAATAATAGACAAGGGCACTCCATGAAGTTGAACCAACTCCCAAATATACAATTTGGCATAATCATTCGTTGAATCTGTGGTTTTGACTGGTAGAAAGTGTGCAGCCTTGGTTAACCTTTCGACCACCACCCAAATGGAGTCACATTGTTGGTGAGTACGAGGTAGAACAATAATGACATCCATATTAATCTCTTCCCACTTCTATGTGGGAATGTCGATATCCTAATATATGCCTCCCGGACTCTAATGCTCAACTTTCACTTGCTGATAGTTTTCGGGGGAACTTCGCTACAAATTCTGCATTATCCTTCTTCATACCATCCTACCAATAGATTTCTCGCAAGTCCCGATACATCTTTATGGATCCCGGATGGATAGAATATCTGGTACCATCTGCCTCATGCAATAACTGACCCCTCAAATCATCAACGTCTAGGGCACATAGATGACCCTGGTATCGTAGCACACCATCTCCCCCTTGGGAGAAAACCTCCACCTTTTGACTCCGCACCACTTCCTTCAATTTTCTCAAAATCATATCCTCATCTTTCCTAGAATTGAAATCAACCACCAAGGATGATTCTGATCCATTCTGCACAACAATGCTGCCATCGGTCGAGTTGACCAATCTAACTCCTAACCTTGCAAGTCAATGGACATATTTCACCCACTCCTTCTTTTCCTCATCCACGTGGGACACACTCTCCATAGTGAGCCGGCTAAGTGCATCCGCAACCACATTAGCCTTGCCTAGGTGGTAAAGGACACTCATGTCATAGTCCTTTAATAACTCCAACCACCTCCTTTGCCGAAGATTGAGATCCTTTTGTGTGAACACATATTGTAAGCTCTTGTGATCCGTAAATACATCCACATGGACTCCATACAATTAATGTCACCATATCTTCAAGGCGAATACCACCTCGGCCAACTCAAGATCATGGGTCGGGTAATTCTTCTCATGAACTTTCAATTGTGTTGAGGCATATGCTATTACCTTCCCTTATTGCATCAACACACATCCCAATCCGACTTGTGAAGCATCAAATTACACCAAAAATCCATCCGTACCCTCGGGTAGGGTCAACACTGGTGCTGAAGTGAGTTGGGTCTTCAACTCCTAGAAGCTTTTCTCACAAGCCTCCGACCATTTAAACTTTACCTTTTTCTGAGTCAGCCTAGTCAATAGGGCTGCAATGGATGAAAATCCCTCAACAAATCTCTGGTAATAACCCGATAAGCCCAAAAAGCTCCTGATATCTGATGGGTTCACTGGTTTGGGCCAATTCATTACTGCCTCGATCTTCTGCGAATCTACCTTTATGTCCTCACTTGATACCACATGGCCTAGAAATGCCACAGAGTCCAACCAAAACTCAGATTTGCTAAACTTTGCATACAATTGTCGATCCTTGAGGGTCTGAAGCACTACTCTCAAATGAGCGGCATGCTCTTCCTCGCTCTAAGAGTATATGAGGATATCATCGATAAACACAATCATAAACATGTATAGATATTCCTTGAACACCCTATTCATTAGATCCATGAAAGCTTCAGGTGCATTGGTTAGTCCAAAAGAAATAACAACAAATTCGTAGTGACCATACTAAGTCTTGAAAGCAATTTTTGGATGTCACTTTTCTGAACCCTGAGCTGGTGATATCCGGACCTGATATCAATCTTGGAGAAACACATGGCACCCTAAAGCTGGTAAAACAAATTATCAATCCTGGGTAAGGGGTACCTGTTCTTGATGGTAACAATATTCAACTGCCGATAATCAATACACATGCGAAGGGAACCATCCCTCTTTCGAACAAACAATACTGGTGCACCCCATGGAGACTTACTTGGCCTAATAAAGCCCTTATCTAACAGATCCTTCAAGTTTTTTAGCTTTATTGGAGCCATTTTGTAAGGCGGAATAGATATAGGCTACATGTCGGGGAGAAGATCTATACCGAAATCAATCTCCTGCTCAGGAGGGACACCTGAAAAATCATCAAGAAAGACCTCTGCCTGTTGACATATAATCGGAACTGGCTGAATGGTCGGGGTCTCGGATCCATGTCCTTAACCCTAACTAGATGGTACAAGCAACCCTTAGAAATCATCTTTCTGGCCTTAAGGTAGGAAATGAATCGGCCTGCAGGTACAACTGAACTACCCTTCCATTCTAAGACTGGCTCACCTGGAAATCTAAACTCTACTACTCGGGTTCTACAATTAACTGAAGCATAGTGATCTTGGGCAGAATTGCATGCCCAAGTGATACTCAAATGCTTCATTTCTACTTGTTTATCTATCATTATGTGTACATTCTCATGTGATTCTT
>JACEIK010000398.1:0-42037 GCA_018107945.1 Datura stramonium | reverse complement strand
CTTTATACTTTGTTAAATCGTATTTCACAGGGAAATCCAGAATGGAATGCGGACTCATCACGAGGAGGAACAAGGAAAGCGACAGGAGTCTTTGAGGTGGTTGGTTTTACAGCTATCGCTGCATAGATAGTTCCGTTGAAAAATCAACTCAACACCCACTTTAGCAGTATGAGCTTAAATCAAGCACAAGCCCCAGTCAATGCAGTTCAGCAGGTATCGTGTGAAGTATGTGGGAGTAATGAACACTCAGCTGAGTGTTGTTGTGCCAATCCAAACTTGGTAAATTTTGTTGGGAACGTCCAGAGGAATAATAATCAACAGTATGGAAACAGTTACAACTCAAATTGGAGGAATCATCCGAATTTCTCTTGGGGTAGTAATAGACATCAAGGGCAGAGTTCGAATTAGGGCGTGCAGAGAAATCAAGGGGGACATAAGAATTTTCAGTCTCAATACAAAGGAAACAATGCACCTCCTAACAACATTGAGGACATGTTCAAAAAAATTATAGCTAACCAAGCGCAAATGCAGGCTGATTATGTGAAATTAGCGTCTGACATGAAAAATCAGCAGTTAGCTACAAAGGCATTGGAGTACCAGTTTGGACAATTAGCTGGAGCTCAAAACACCAGGCCCAAAGGAGGACTATCGAGTGATACTGACCCAAATCCCAAGCAGGTCAATGTAGTGACCATAAGAAGTGGATTACAACTTAAAGAGGTGGAACCAGAAAGACCACCTCAGCAATCTAGAGCAGTGGAAAAAGATGGGGAACATGATGATGTGAGGGGGAAGGAAAAGGCAGCTGAGACAGAAAAAGACTACCACCCCCATTCCATCAAAGATTAAAGAAGCACAAGGAAAAAGCTTGCTTTAAGAAGTTCATGGAGGTGTCAAACAGTAATACATTAATTCTGCCTTTTGGTTGATGTTTTGCAGGGAGTGCTGAAATATACAAAGTATATCAAGGACATCGTAGCAAACAAAAGCAGATTGACAGAGTATGCTACGGTGGCACTGCATCGAGGAGTGCACTCCTGATACAAAACAGTTGCCGCAAAGCTCAAGAATCCCTGAGCTTTACCATTCAGATCATAATCAAAGTATTCTTGCTCGCGGATTATGTCATTTGGGAGTCAAAGATATAAACTTTACGCCGACATCGGGTGTTCAAGAAGTCTCTGGCCAAGCAGCCCTAGACCAACCATCGTGATCTCTGCGTGCCTAGTCGACTGCTCGGGCCACTGCATGGTATTATGGAGACGTAAGAAAGTGGCTCCCTCATTTTCCTGGTGGATTTTATTATCTTGGATTTCGAAATGGATGCGGAAGTTCCATTTATTTTGGAACATCCCTTTTGGGCGCAACCGGCGAGCGTTGATTGATGTGGTCATTGGCAACTAACCATGCGAGTGCATGATAAAGTTGATGCCTTGATGTGTACAAGGCCATGAAGCTTCCGCCATTTATGAGGAGCTATCAACAATCAATGTAAAGCAAATCAGGAAGCAATTCTTCAGATTGTTGACTCTCAGGACCCATTGAGAGAGCTTTAATGGGCTCCGATCATTTCTGAGACAAAGGGCTACGATGAGATGGTAATGATGTCGTAATTTAACCAAAATGGTTTCGTAGCAAGACTTTCAGCCACATCGATGAGGTCCTTGAACTATTGCTAAAACCATCAATGGAGGAGGCACCAAAATTGGAGTTGAAGATATTACCTACATCTCGAAGTATGTATTTTAGGGAAGATGACACTCCGCCATCATCATCTCCGCTTAACCGACAGAGGCACAAGTGAAGGATGCATTGGTGGTCCTCAAAAGGCGGAAGAAAGCAATGGGGTGGCAAAATGTCGTACATTAGGGAATTAATCCAAATCTTTTGAATACGTGATTTCTGGTGAAGAAGGAGCAAAGCCAACCGTACAACACGTCGGAGGTTGAATCCGTGACGCGATGTAGTTAGAAGGAAGAGATCAAGTGGCTTGATGCAAGTGTGGTATATCCCATTTTGGATGTTGAATGGTCATCTGGCTTCTAAAGGTCTTCCAAAGAAAGGATGGATGACCGTGGTCACCAATAAAAAGAAATCAGCCGATTCCCACATGCACACCACAGTCAAGCGAATTTGCATGGATTACGTAGCTACCACCGAGGCCACAAGAAAGATAATTATCCATCCCATTTATTGACTGATATTGGACAAGCCGAAGGTGTCAAGAATATTATTGTTTCTTGATGGATATTCTGGGCTATAACCAAATAGCCATAGGAACCGAGGATCGAGAAGACCACTTTACATGTCCTTATGGGACATATGCTTTCGTGCCATGCCATTTTGTCTATGCATTGCACCCGCCACATTCCGTAGATGCATGATAGCGATCTTTCACGATATGGTGGAATAATTTGTCGAGGTATTTATGGATGACTTTTCTATTTTCGGTAAATCGTTTGCTACATGTTTGCAGAATCTTGACAGGGTGCTAGCTCGATGTTAAGAGTCTAACCTTGTACTCAACCTGAGAAATGTCATTTTTTAGTCAAGGAGGTATCGCCTTTGGCCATAGGGTGTCATGCAAGGGGTTGGAAGTCGATCGTGCAAAGAATGAAGTGATCGAAAAGCTGTACCACCACCAGTATCAGTGAAGGGCGTTCACAGTTTTCTTGACGCAAGGTGGTTCTATGCACTCGCTCATCAAGTATTTCTCTAAAATTTCTAGACCTGAAGATGCCTATTGTTGGGAAAAAGAGGTGAAGTTCGAGTTTGACGAGGATTGTGTTAAAGCATCTGAGGAGTTAAACAGAGCTGGTAGAAGCACCTATTCTCATTTCCCCAGATTGGGAGCAACCATTTGAATTAATATGTGATGCAAGTGACGGGTCAGAGAGTTTGATTGGGCAACAGAGAATAGAATTTTCATTCCATTCATGATGCAAGCAAAACACTTGACGCAGCGCAAGTCAATTATACAGTCATGGAAAAGGAGATGCTAGCATTGGTGTTCGCATTTGATAAATTCAGGTCCTAGCTGGTGGGTTCTAAAGTAGTGGTGTATACCGATCATGAAAGCAATTCTAAGATTTGTTTAATGCTAAGGATGCAAAGCCCAAGACTAATTAGATGGATATTGTTGTTGCATAAGAGTTTGACCAGAGATTTGGGATAGAAAGGGGAGCAATAATCAAGTGGCAGATCACCTACGTGATTGGAAAGCCGACACATGTGAAGGAAGGTTACAACATCAAAGAAGAGTTCCTAGATGAGAAGCTCATGGCACAGTGAAGCGGAAATCCCTTGGTATGCATACATTGTGAATTTACAGTAAGTGGAGTCTACCCACCGGAGGCTACGGCTCAGCAAAGAAAGAAGTTGAGACATAATTGCAGGTATTACATATGAGATGAGCCGTATCCGTTTGGGCGTGACCGCATCACGGGTGAAACATGATGCATCCTGCAGGAGCCATGGAAGTTAAGCATTGAGGAGTTGTCACCATCGTTGTATGGAGGGCACCACAGAGGTGAGTGGACAGCCTGGCAAGGTGCCACAGCCAGGTTTCTTTTGGCTTACACTGTTTAGAGATTCTATGGCATATGTAAAAATGTGTGATAGATGTCAAAGAACAGTAAAATTGGTGTATATGCGGTATGCCACCGCAATGTATATTAAAGCAGATCGTTGATGTATGGGGAATAGACTTCATAGGTCCATTTCCACCGTTATTTGGTAATCGTTACATCTTGGTAGCCGTTGATTATGTATATAAGTGGGTCGAGGCAACAACTTGTACCTGTGAATGACAACAAGGTAGTAACAAAATTTGTGAAAAATCATATTTTCACCAGTTCCTGAAAACCCTAGCCATTATCAAGATGAGGGGCTCATTTTGTGAATGTGAGTTCATCACTTGGTTAGCTAAGTATGGGGTGCGGCACAAGGTAGCAACAACGTATCATCCCCAAACTAGTGGGCAAGTGGAGGTGCTCTAATGTAGAGATGTTTATTCTATAGAAGACGGTGAATGCACAATGAATTGATTGGTCAAGCAAACTTGACGTATACGCTAGGCTTATAGAACTGCATACAAGACACCCATTGGGACTTCTCCATACACATTGGTCTATGGAAAGGCATGTCATCTTCCTGTGGAGCTAGAACATAGAGATTTTTGGGCCGCGGAGAAAGACTTAACATGGATCCTGAGCTAAAGGTGGAAGAAGAGGCCGATGCAACTCAACAACTAGATGAGTTTCGATGGCATGCTTATGAAAGTGCCAAATTCTACAAGGAGAAAATGAAGAGGTGGAACGACAGGCATATGGTGCATCGATCATTGAGCCGCGTAAAGTATTGTTATTTAACTCAAGATTGAAGCTTTTATGGGTGTTTGGTGGTCCAAGTGGTCGTGTGGCCGTTTGAAGTGGTGAGAATGACCTCCCACACGGGGCAAGGAGTTGTGGCAAGAAGATAGAAGTGCCACATTTTTGGTGAATGGGCAACGATGTAAGCACATTGGGGTGAGACGTTATTTGAGAGAAGACGTCCATCACCGTAGAGATGATTGAGCAGAATAGCTTCGAGCCGCAACGCGTAAATCGCCACATGGCTCCGTGTCACGGAGGAGGGCCTCCGCATTACCCTTCGTGACACGTGAGGCTTATTCCGATTTTTTAAAATCTAGAACACCTGCCTGATGGCTCCGTGTCACGGGCGTGTGGCCCGCGTTGCACTCCGTGACACGCGAGGTGTGTATTTCGTGTTGGCTCACCTCGGGTCACCGGTAACCCGAAAAAACCACATTTTAACCCCAAATTCCTTCTTATTTTTTCTATTCTCTAATTTCCTCCACGACTCCACACCCAAAACTCTTTCTCCTCAACGTGACACGAACCTAGTGATCAAATTTATTCGAGTTTTCTTCGATTTCATCAAAGTAAGGGTATGTTCTTTAATTTTTCCTTATTATTGCTCAAATTTTAGATTCTTGAACATGTTTGGTGATTAGACCTTGCCCTAAGTGAGAAATAAGCTTGAATTCACTTGAGTTATGATTGAATGATGTTCATAGTATCATTGTGAGTATATGAACTCAATGATTGTATGTTTTTTGAAATTCTTTCAAATTGATAGTTAGGTTGAGGATTGAATAGGAAGAAGACTAAATGCTTTGAAATGTTGATAAATTAGGTAGTGCATGTTGGGTGAAGCAAAATGTATTGCTATTGACGTTGAATATGTTAAGTTAGAAGAGGATTTTCGAGAATGCAATTGAGAATTACATAGGTGGTTGAAAAAAATTTGCAAAGTGCTAATGATTATGTATTCAAATTGATGGAGAAATTTTTATTCATTGGACGAATTCTGAGTAGTACAAAGTAATCCTCCATCGACTTATATGAATGCACTAAGCATGTTAAATGATAAGAATGACAAAATCATGAATGTCTTGTTGAATTGTGTTGATTGCGGCTTAAGACTAAGTGTGGGGTGATCCACTAAACCCAACCTAGTTGTAGCTAATTATGACTTGCATAACATTAATACTGTAAGTCAACGTATAGGAACAATGTCAAGCCGACAGGACAAGGCAAAGGGCACATCCATATCGGGCGCTAAAGAGAAAGAGGGTAAGATTGGGAACAATAGCCTCCAAAGAACACTGGGTTCCTAGAGGTGAACGTCGACAATATGGAACCGTATGGGTGACTGATGAGGGGAAGAATTGGTATGCTAAACATAAAGAAACCAAATACTTCCCGGAGTGAGCAGATATCGAACCGCTGGCACAAGAATTCCCCTAATATACACAGATTGACACCGCTCGGGCTAAACTTCATTTTCGAAGAGCCTGTGGAGTGCAATTCCATCTTATCCGAGAGTTCTATGCTAATTGGAACCAACCTTACGCACACACCATAAAAATTAGAGGGCAGTGATCTTGGGCATATTTATCTGCCCAAGTGATACTCAAATGCTATTGCTTTGTCTTGTTTATCTAACAATGTTTGCACATTCTCATGTAAATTATAGGAAAGTGTGAATTTATACTAACCAACATGATTAGCTAAAGTGTTTACAGAAAATGTACTTTTATGAAGCTAAGATGCATGTTGGGAGGAATCAAAATGGACTCGGAAGCGAGCAAGGAAATGGCCAAGGAAAGCAACGATGAAAGGCTCCGCGATGGAGAGCCGTGTCACGCTATCGCGGATACATTCCGTCCGGAGGATTAAATTGGCAACAATTCTAGTGAAGGTCCGGGCGTCGTGCCATGGCACGTTGACCTAATTACCGAACTTGACATTCCAAAGAAGGGTCGCGTTCGTACTGCATGTCACGTCGGGGCAAGCCCACGTTGCATGTCGTGCCATGTTGGGGATAAAATACCCGGACGACCAAATTCCAGTGAGAGCTCAAGGTTTGCGCCCGTGTCACGGGAGGCGTTGCTCCGCGACGCACTCCTGCAGGACACGTTGCTTGTTATTCCGGGAAAAATTCCCACCGGTATAAATAGAACACTTAGGTTCATTTTTAATTATTCTGACTTGGTAGAGCAAGAACGTGGTTACAGGCAGTGGAGAGGACGAAAATCTTAGGGTTTCTCTCTATCTCTTTCTCCTTTCTTTCAATTGTTTGTATGATTTACACTCATTTAATGATGTTTAATCCACAAATGAGTTGCTAATTTCACTTCTTGCCGAGGCTAACAATTGTATTGAAATGTGATTGTTGATCATTTGGTTTTTTCATCTTTTCTTCCATGGTTGTATTAATTTTTGCTCTTACTGCATTAATGTTTGGCCAATGTTAATGTAAATCTAAAAAGTCCTGGCTTCACTCAAGTAGAGCACGAAATTGGAAAGTTGTGAATTAATAGGATATGATCTGTTCTTAGTTTGGGAAAATTGAGAATTGATTTACCTTCAGGATAGAAATATACTTGAAAGTCATATTAGTCAATTATGGAATCGGTTTTGTATGGCTAGAACATGAATTGCTTCTTATCACGTAAAATGGTGGGCGGAAGGTTCATGATTCTTAAGTTGGGTTAAATACGCAGAGTTTTAACTATAGGCATAAGATCCCACTAGCAACCGTAGAAAAGATTAACCAACTTGTATCTATAATTTCTACATGTTCAAGCTTTAGCCTCAACATACTCACATTCATAGTTCGACTAACTCGTATTTTCAATTTTAGACTTAGTATAAAATTAAAACCATAAATATAAAAACTTTTCTTACATTGTTGTCCGCATTTTTAGAGTTACAGCTTAATCGACACTTGAGCAGATTTGCCCTGGTAGTCCAGTCCCTATGGGATCGATACTTGGCTTACTTGAGCCACTTATTACTTGTTCGACCACGTGCACTTGCGTGTAGTCATCCGCATACCTCGAACAAGCTTTGGCGCTGCTATCGGACTCCGGCAATTTGCGAAATTTTTCTTAAAGTGTTAGTTTGCTATTTCTTTATATTAGTGTTGACAACTTGGTCTTAGCCTGTATTTTGCAAATATTAAATTCTGTTGAACACTGGCAAGGGACAAAGAGTCGGTGGACCCATCCTTAGAGCTAAAGACAATTCCATCGCTAACGGAGAGAAGCTCTAGAGAGAAAGCCGCAGTTGCTCAGACAAAACAACTCGGAGCAAACTACGTATCCACCACTTGTGCGGGGCAAATGTTAGTGCCCGAGGAAATGGCAAGCTAGGCTGTCAGCGATGTGGCAATCCCATGCTAGTAATGTCACATCTAGCATTCGGCAAACCCGAGCTGTGATGAGGTTCGAGCTAAATAGAACATGGTGCAATTGTCGCACACAAGCTGGCAACAGGTCTCCCTCATTAGGATCCACAACAACATCTTCAAAATTTTGAGATAAGGACACTTACATCCCGCCGAGTGTCAACAGATTATGTCGCTTACATTGTTCCCATTTTCACTTTTTGGGAGAAGCAAAAGGTGGTTGAAAGCCGAGCCACCCACCCTATCACCACGTGCTGGATGATCTTGCAAAGAAGTTCTTGATCTGGTTCTTCCCATCCGGTAAGTTTCAGCAAGACTTAGAAGTCAAATCTAAGTTTTAAACAAAGAGAAGGGGAGAATCTGTATCAAGCTTGGGAGAGATTCATTGCTTCTATGGATTGTCCTCATCACTCACTAATCCAACGATAAAAATGCAGCACACTTTCTTTATGAGGGTTTGGAACACCACACAAATTTTGGCCGACTCAGCAGCTGGGGGGACAAGCATTAGAAAAGACTTATTAGGAGTTGTATACTTTGTTAAATCACATTGGCAGGTAATCCGGAGTGGAATGTGGACTCTTCTCAAGAGGAGGAGCAAGGAAAGCATCCGGAGTCTTAGAAGTGGATTTGCTTTGCTGTGCCTATCGGGCCGCACGTATAGCCGCTGCGTAATCAACTCAACACCCACTTCAGTAACATGAGCATGAATCAGTCTCAAGCCCCACTGAATGCAAAGTGCTGGGCAGATTTGGTTAGTGTGCGGGAGTAATGAACACTACCGAGTGTTGTGTGGAGCAATCCCGACTCAAAGAACTTTGTCTGGGTGAATGCACAAAGGAACAATCACCAACATGGTAACAACTACAACTCTAACCGGAGGAATCACCCGAATTTCTCTTGGGGTAGAAACAACCATTAGGGCAGAGTTCGAGTCGTTGTGGGGCGCAAAGGAATCAAGGAGGGCAAAAGAGCTATCAATATAGCATTTAAACAACAATGTTCTCCTCCGCCATCACAGCCCAAAGATTGAGGAGATGTTCAAACTATGATAGCTAACCAAGCTCAATTGCAGGCTGACTATGTTAAATTGGCGTACCCGATGTTAAGAGAAGTCAACTGTTATTACAAAGGCGACTGGAGTACCGCTTGGGCAATTTGTTTGGAGCCCAAAACACTGTGCCTAGAGGAGGACTTCCTAGCGACACTACCCCAACCCCAAGGTGTGAACGCAAAGGACTACGGCGAGTGGTTTGTTTTAAAGAGGGAACCAAAGACCACCTCAACAGTCGAGAGCAGCAGAAACGAAGAGGGAGCAAAGTGATGAGAGGGGGAAGAAAAAGATGCCGAACTGTGAAGACCTCCACCCCGTTCCTCAACGACAAAGAAACACAAAGGAGGAGGCGTGTTTCAAAAAGGTCATGGAGGTGCTTAAAAACATGCACACATTAACTTACTTCTTGTTGAGTTTGCAGGAGTGCTGAAGTACGTGCAAAGTACATGGAAGGACATCGTGCGAACAAAACCAGGTTGACGGAGCATGCCACGGTGGCTCTTATGGAGGAATGCACTTCCTGACACAATAGATTGCCCACAAAGCTCGAAGGACCTCGGGATCTTTACACATGTATTACTATTGGGCGTAGTATCCGATCTCTCACGGATTATGTGATTTGGGAGCGAGACACCCTTGACGCCGACATCGGTATTCAAGAAGTTGGGGCTAGGAGTCCTAGACCAACAACAAAGTGATCTTGCAACAGCGACGCTCCCTTGGCAAGACCAAGATGGCATTGCAGGACGGGCTGCTTCAAGTGGGCCTCATCTTCCCGGTAGACTTCAAGGTGTCGTGGACTGAGCTGTGACGCTGAAGTCCCATTTATTTTGGGACGCCCTTTCTTGGCGACCGAAAACGCTGATAGATGTAGTCAGCATGGCAGCTAACTATGCGAGCACACGACAAGGTGGAGGTGTTCGATGTGTACAAGGCCACCAAGCTCCTACTGTGTACGAGAACCTCGGTGATCAACGTGCTTGACCGAACTGATGTTGTTGAGTCACGAGAGTTAATGGGAAAAACCACCCCATTGCAGCTTGGACAGGGGTGAGGACGTGTTCGTGAGAAAACGTCCGTCACCCTAGGGGCGTTAATGCTTTAATGACATCGAGCCGCGACGGTAAACTGTGCGCCGCACGGGAGGCAACCCGAATTTATTGTATTGTAAATGTATAGTAGTTAAAAAGAAAAAAGAAAAAAAGAAAAAAAAGAAAAAAAATATATAAAAAAAATGTAAATATAAAAGTATTGTGTTGTGTGTTTCAAACCTTGGGATTCTAACCCATTTCTTGTTGTAAGATAATTTCAGGTTGACGGAGGGCAAAATGGAAAGGATTGCAAAGGAGAAAACGAGGTAAGAAAAATTGAAAAGTGGCAAACAAAGGAGCCCATGCTGCCGTGGCTCCATGTCACGGATGAGGGCCTCCGCGTTGCCCTCCGTGACATGTTGAAGGCAATTATGGAATTTTACAGTTCCAAAACGCTCAAGGCTGATAGCTCCGTGTCACGGAGGGGGTGCTCCATGCTACCCTCCATGACACGTTGAGGTGTTATTCGTTGCCGGGTCACACCGGGTCACCGTGCAACCCGCGCGAACCCCACTTTTTAACCCCGATTTCCCTCATTTTTCCTCATTTCTCATCCTCCGCGACGAACCCCAACCAAAATTCCCTTCTCCCCAACGTGCCACGGACCTAGGCACATAATTTCGTCAAGCTTTCTTCCGTTCATCGAATTCGGTATGTTCTTCAACTCTATCTCACCTTGTCGAATTTTTCGATTTTCAGCATTTAGATGTGAGTAAACTTTTACTCCTATGTAGAAATTGAGCCAACATATTCAAGTTATTGTTGATTGCTGTTCGTAATATCATTGTGATTGTATGAACCGATAAATACATTAGCTTGATCAATTTTTTGTAAAATTGTAGCTAGGGCTTGAATTTGAATATGAAAAGGGAAAAATCTAATGAATTGTGAAATTATGTTTGGGTTGTGTATGTTGGGTGAGATGAGTTGGTTGTGCTAACTGGTAATATGCTAAAAGACCGACGGATTTTCGGGGTATTGTAATTGTGATATGCAAGAAATGGGTGAATTGCATAGGTTTGTCTAGATAAAGAGTTTTTCCTTTTTTTCTTTTCCTTGCTAAGTGCTCGTATAAAAATATGATCGATGGTAATGGTTGTGATTAGTTGTACGAAGTCTGAGTAGTACAAAGAACTTACACGGCCGAATTCTCTGAATGCACAACGCACGTTGTTTGTAAGTTTCGTTTGTTTTTTTATGTAAATTAGAAATAAGTATGTTCTGCCGAATGCCGTATCAGGCTAAAGACTAAGTGTGGGTGGCCTAGCCTAACCCAACCTTAGTCGAAGCTAATTCTAAATTGACTGACATGGAGACTGTCTGCTTTATTTGACAGGAACGATGTCGAGCAGGCAAGACAAAGGAAAGGGCGATCTACATCGCACCTAGAGAGATTAGACTGGAACAATAGCCCCAAGATACACCGGAAGGTTCCGCGCGGCCAATGCCGCTAATACGGAACCCAACAATGGGTGACTGAGGAAGGGAAGAAATGGTACACGAAGGCTAAGGAGAGCAAGTACTTCCCCGAGGAGCACATTGCAAGGGAGCCGTAGCACAGAGTTCCTCGAATTGTCCAATGGACACTGGCCTGGGTCAAGCTTCATCTTTGAAGAGCCCAAGGAGTGCAATCTGCACTTGATTCGGGAGTTCTATGCAAATTGGAACCCGACGCCCGCGCAATACACCATCAAAATAAGGGGCCAAATTGTCACTCTTGAGCCCCATCACCTTAATGCCATCTTGGGGGCACAGAATTACGACGCCCATGTACTCCGGCACTTTGGAATATTACTCCACTATATGAGGATATCTCAGGATGCACTTGTGTGGAGTCCGTTCCTTTGACAAACATGTTGGAGCAGCATAAGGAGAGGGGCTACCATCGACACGCCCTACTCACGCATGAATGTGGAAGCCGCACCGCTAAAAATTGAGTGTTCCCGCTTGATTCCGGGGGTGCACATGACAAACATGTCATCCGGGGATCGCGTGTGCTTGTGTATGCCCCGATGAAAGGGCTTGAAATCATGTTGGGGCGGTGATCATATCCGCCATGAAGAGAGCCCAATTGCATCAAGGGCACAGTATTGTGTTTGGTGGTTTGTCGACCACGTTCCCGAGGGGCCTGGGGATGTTGAGGAAGAGTCTCTAGATTACACCTGCGCATGGAGAGGCGTGCCGTG
The DNA here is from genome assembly GCA_018107945.1 of Datura stramonium. Lineage (NCBI taxonomy): Eukaryota > Viridiplantae > Streptophyta > Magnoliopsida > Solanales > Solanaceae > Datura > Datura stramonium. The sequence goes on along the minus strand of JACEIK010000398.1, from coordinate 29,951 downwards.
GATGTCACAATGACCAAGACACCCGACACCCACTCACGGCCAAATCTACACTAGCCGAGCGACATGCTCGGGATGATCAAGACACAGCCCGCATGTTCGGATTTAGATGTCTGTAAATGCGCATAAAGGAGGCCACACGAGGATGAGCTATGTGGCAGCTCGACCTAGACTACCCCCTTTGGTGAAAACGCCAGGTCGCTATGTCGGTGGGCCGGGTGCCAGGAGTCTGCGATAACGAGCATCCCCACACATGAGGAGACATGCTACAGGACTCCGATATTGAGCTTCCGAGGAGGACTCCATCGGGGTAATGGATATAGAGACGAGGCAGCGGCACCTGATGAAGAAGTGGAATACTTTGATTGATCAAAGCGAGTTTCACCACCCACTTTGTGCTATGTTGAATTTATAAACCGGGGACAAATTGTTGGTTTCCTTAAGTGTGGGGTGGGGAGAAGTTAGGGGTGGTGCTAGTTTTTGTCTGTTTCAGGTGGATATTCATGTTCGTTGTTGTGCTCAAAAAAATTGACCCTGTGTTTGTGTATGTTTTGAGTTGTGAGTATTGTAAAGTCAGTTGTGTGTTGTTGAATGTTGTTAGCTAGTTGGGTAAATATTTTTTTATCGAAATCATCGAATATTTTAAAAAAAAATTCATTAATTATTTGTATGATTGCCTTCGGCGTTTGTCTTCGATTCTTTTACCGAGAAGAGTCCCATTGAACCGAAGTCGTAAATAGTGACCGTTCCTATGATGGAGATGACGCACTGCCTTTAAGGGAAATGTAGTCGATAGGAGTAGTTTTTGTCTTTATTGTTTTTTTTGGTTGTTTGGTTGTATCCTATGCGTATCGCTACTCTATGGTTACAAAATTCTTGTTGCGTGTTGTACATGATATTTAGAATGCAGAGGTGATTCGTATGAAAGCATGCTACTTTGTAACATATGTTGAGATACCTAGGCCATAGAATTTGATTTGGTGTGATTGAGGCTTAATGTTTGAATTCTTGTAATTAGTCGATTGAAGAGTTTGTGAATATGTTCCTGAGTTGAGCATGTGTAATGAGTGTCTAGTGAGGTTTCGATTATTCCATGCTATTGTATAATGTCTAGAACTTGACTGTCGTGGGTACGTAACGAAATGAAGGAAGTGTAGTGTAGGAAAGGATGTAGCATGCTTCTTTGTTTTAACCGAAAAGTTTTTTCTTTTCATACCCACCTCGAATGTCAAATCCTAGTTAGCCCATTGAGCCTTTAGCCTATTCTTTTCTTTTCTTTTGTCGAAAAGGTGTAAACCAAGCTTAACCCTTTTACTTTCATTAGCCTTTAATCTGATCCAAAGCTCTTAAGCGCTGAAAGAAAAAAGCAGTTTTCCCACGTTGTCGGCGATGGTATTGTGGAGAAGAAAAGAAAAGCAAAGTGATGAAAGTAAGAAAGAAATCAAAGGTGCACTTGCCGGATTTAAAGAAAATAAAGATGTATAACTAATCTTTGTTGTTAAGTCTGTGTGCTTAAAGAAGTGGGGGACAAAAATAAAGAAAGACTTCAAGAATGGGAGGATGAAGGAAGAAACAACGCCCGTAATGTGATGGGATGTCTTGAAAAAGCGCTTAAGGACGCTAGTTGCTATTATTGGTTAGCCCAGTATATACTAGTTTCGTAGCTTACATTATAACCCGTTAAGTCCTACGTGATATTACATCACGCGTCCTTATATTAGTGGAGTAATACACCAGAGGCAAGCCTATGGTTCATGACACGATGCATGTGAATTCTCTTGGGAGAGAGAGTGAAATTGTGTGTATATGCCCCTGCATGTAATGTTTAGAGTTCATGTGACTGAAAAGGGGGAAATTCTTGTGTTGTGAGGGAACATGCTTGACGATAGATTGAATTTCTTGTCGGATGTCTTGATCGCTTGATTTGCACAAGTTTTACAAGATCGAGAGTCGATTCTGAGTCTAGGAGGTCTCTTGGTGTTAAAATGTCATTGTAATGGGATGATACTATGCCTGTTTTCTTGATGATTTGCTATGTTAAATAATCGGTATAACCGTAGCTCGGATTGTCGAGCCAAAGTAGCCATGATTGGGTGTCACCTGCATGAGGTGTTAGGATTATTTGTTCGAGGACGAACAAGAATTTAACAGTGTGGTAGTGATCTTGGGCATATTTATATGCCCAAGTGATACTCAAATGCGTCGTTTTGTCTGTTTATCTAACAATGTTTGTACATTCTCATGCAAACTGTAGGAAAGTGTGAATTTGTACTAACCAACATGATTAGCGTTGTTTCTGTGAAAAATGTACTTTATGAAGCTAAGATGCATGTGGGGAGGAATTGGAAATGGACTCGGAAGCGAGCAAGGAAATGGCCAAGGAAAGCAACGATTAAGGCCTGCGATGGAGCCGTGTCACGCCATCGCGGGATTTATTTCTATCCGGAGGATTAAATTGGCAACAATTTAGAGAAGGTCCGCGTTCGTGCCGTGCACGTTGACTCCACTACCCCGGAACTTGACATTCCAGTAAGGGTACGCATTTGTGCCGTGTCACATTGGTCAAGCTCCGCGTTGCATGCCGCCATGTTGGGGATAAATACCGAGGGACCAAATTCCAGAGCTTGCTAAGAGTACTGTCACTTTGAGGCGTTGTCTCGCGATGCACTCCGTGACACGTTGCTTGTTATTCCGAAAATTCCCACCGCATAAATAGAACACTTAGGTTCATTTTTTTAATTATTCTGACTTGGTGGAGCAAGAACGTGGGTTACAGCAAATGAGGGACGAAATCTTAGGGTTTTCTCTATCTCTTTCTCCTTTCTTTCAATTGCTTGTATGATTTACACTCATTTAATGATGTTTAATCCACAAATGAGTGGCTAATTTCACTTCTTGCCGACGTTAAGAACAATTGTATTGAAATGTGATTGTTGATCACTTGGTTTTTCATCTTTTCTTCCATGGTTGTTCTATTAATTTGTTCTTACCGTATTAATGTTTGGCCAATGTTAATGTAAATCTAAAAAGTCCGATTTCACTCGAGGGAGGACGAAATTGGAAAGTTGTGAATTAATAGAATATAATCTTTTACTTAGTTTGGGAAAATTGATAATTGATTTACCTTCAGGATAGAAATATACCGGAAAGTCATAGTCAATTATGAATCTATGTACGTAAGAACATGAATTGTCATCACGTAAATGTAGGTGGAAGGTTCATGATTCTGTTGCTAAATACGAGAATTTTAATCCATAGGCATAAGTTCCGACTAGCAACCGGAGAAAAGATTAACCAACTTGTATCGATATTTAATTTCTCTACATGTTCTCTTTAGCCTCAAAGATGCTCACATTCATACTGCACTAACCGTATTTTCAATTTTAGACTTAGTATAAAATTAAATAACAAAATATAAAAACTTTTCTTTTACATTGTTGTCTGCATTTAGAGTTACAGTTAAGTGACACTTGAGTAGATTTGCCCTGTAGTTCACCCTGGGTGGGATCGATACTTTGGCTTACCAGCCACTTACTACCTTTTCGACCATGTGCACTTGCGTGTAGTCATCCGCATTGAAATTTAACAGCGGGTTGTAACTTTTGAACCCCACCATCTGAATTCAATCCTGGGGGTGCGGGACATGAACGCTCATGTCCTCCGTTAACTGAACATCACTCTACTCCATGCTGACATCGACGCACCTTACGTGAGTCTGATCGAGAAGCTGTGGGGTAGGCACAGAGAAGGGCTACCATCATACATTGCCCTCTATTCTCAGTAGATGAACAGGAGGCCCGAATTTGGTTGAAAATTGTGTGTTCCTCGTCGATCCCATGGGTGCAATAATGACCGATGTCACACCCTGAGATAACAGCTTGTCTCAGGTATGCCCCAATGGCGCCTGAAATCAATGTTGGACGGTGATCATATCCGCTATGAAGAGGGCCCGACTCGCATCGTGGGCATAGATACGGGCCTGGTGGTCTGCCACTGTTCCTAAGGGGCCACGATATTGAGGAGAGGCCCTACATTATCCTTCCACGGACGATGAGCGTGCCTGATGTCACTAAGACTAAGGCACCTCGACACGACTTAGGGGTCGGGTGCTCACACTAGCCACCATTTCGGGATGATCAGCATGGTCCCCGGATGCACGTGGATGTATGTTGCAGTTGTGCATCGGGCGAATAAGAACGAGGATGAGTGCAAGGTGTCCATTTTGGATTACCCATTCAACGAATGCCCGGGTTTATAGAGTGGGGCCCACATTTTTGGAGCCCGTGGATAATGATCTCCCCACTGATGAGGAGATGGTCGGAGACCTGGATGTTGTCGGACGAGGGCCGGGGGCGATTCTTATATGGGAGACGGCAATGGCACTGACAAGAAGTTGAATACTTTGATTGATTTGTGTGAGCTCCCACCATCCAACCTTGTGATATTTTGAAATTATGTGAACACTGGGGGACAGTGTCTGATTTATGTGGTGTAGGAGTAGTTAGGTGCCATCCGCTTTGTTTAAGTTTTGTATTTGTTTGTTGTGCTTTGCTAAATGTGACCTTGTGACTCGTGTTTCAGGGTCTCAGAATAATCTTTGTGTTGTAAATGAATTTCGAGATGTGCCGGTATGTTGTGTTGAGCTGCCAAGTTGTGTATGATGTAAATATTTTTCAAATTATATTTTTATCTTTTTTCTATCAAAATTTTTTGTTGAATTTTTGTATGTTGGGTTTTTTCAGTTTTTGCTGTTTACCGGAATAGTCCCATTGAACCAAAGTCGTGGTATAGAGACTGTCTCTATGATGGATGGATGACGACCGTCTTAAGTTAAATGTAGTCGATAGGAGTAGTTTTTTTCTTTCATTTCTTTCTTTTGTTTGTTTCCAAATGTGTCGCTTACTTCATGGTTCGGAATTCTTGTTACGCTTTGTACATGATATAATGATGCAAGTGTGATTCATATGAAAGCAATGCAAATGTGTTAAACATGTTGAGATACCTAGGCTATAGAGTCTGGATTCGGTGTGATCGAGGCTTAATGGTGAATTCTTGTAATTAGCCGATTGAAGAGTCTTTGAATTAAGGTCTTGAGTTGAGCAAAAATGAGGTGAGGTGAGGTTTCAATATTCCATGCTATTGTGAAGTGGTCTAGAACTTGCCTGGTGTGTGTGCAAAGAAATGAAGGGATGTGGATTTGTAGGAAAGGATGTAGGCATTTCTTGAATAAACCGAAAGTTCTCCCTTATCATACCTACCTTGAATGTACATCCTAGTTAGCCCCATCGAGCCCTTAGCCTATTTTTCTTTGAAGAGGCTACAACCGGAGCTTAATCCCTTCTTTTCATTAGCCGAATTTGATCCAAAACTCTTAAGCTTAAGAAAACAATTTTCCCACAAAGGTAAAGGAGTGAGAAGGAAACGGAAGGAAAGCTGAAGTTGTGAAAGCTAAAGAAAAGGCTGTCAAAGGTGCACTTGTTGAAATTGATTAATTAATAGTAGAGAAAAAGAAAATCCATTAATGAGAAAAAAATAAAGATGCATAACTACTCTTTTCTAGTAAGTCGAGTGTGCTTAGAGAAATGGGAACAAAAACAAAGAGGAAATTTCTGAATGAGAGGATGGAGGAAGAAACAATGCCGGTACTAAAGGTGGGATGTATATAAAGTGCTTAGGGAAGCGTTAGTTACATATTGGCTATCCCCCAAAAGATTACTAGTTCCTTAGCTTACATTACAACCTATTGTCCTATGTGATCTTACATCACGCGCCCTTATATTATTGGAGTAAAACACTAGAGGGAAGCTTATGGTTCATGACATGATGCATGTGAATTTTTGGGGAGAGGAGCGAAATCGTATTCATTACCCCTGCTACGTAGTTCTTTGGAAATCGTAATATGGAAAATGGGGTAATTTCTCAGTTGTGAGGGCACATGCTTACTGAGAGATAAAATTTTCGTGTCGGATGTCTTGATCGGTTTATTTGCACGAGTTTGCCAAGATCGAGAATCGATTCTAGTGTTTAGAGGTCTAATGCAGTACTTCATTGTACTTGATGATATCTTGCATGTTTTCTTTATGATTTGCTATATTAAATAATCTTTACAGCCGTGGCTTGAATGGTCGAGCCAAAGTAGCTGCGCGTGAGTGTCAATTGCATTAGATGTGAGAGTATTGTTCGAGGACGAACAAGGTTTTAAGTGTGGGGTAAGTGATCTTGGGTAGAATTGCATGCCCAAGTTATACTCAAATGCTTCATTTCTACTTGTTTATCTATTGTTATGTGTACATTCTCATGTGATTCTTAGTTAAATGTGAAATTATACTAACCAACATGATTAGTGTTGTTTTGAATGTAAAAGGAAATTTTGGAAGCTAATATATATGTTGGTGAAGCGCGGAATGGACTTGGAAACAAGTAGTGGAAGTTTACAAGGGAAAGAAGCAAAATAAGTGCCCGCGATGGAGCCGTGTCACGCACATCACGGAGGCATTCCGCCCTCGGATGAATTAATTATGTCAAATTCCAAAGGAGGTTCACAGCACCTCCGTGACACGGAGGCAAGGTTCGCGATGCACCCATGTCACATCGAGTGTTATTACTCGGAACCTCAAGTTCTAGTGAAGGTGCGCGATAACACCGTGGCACGGAGGCTAGGCCTCTTGATACAAGCCGTGCCACGTTGAGGTGCAATTATCTCGGGAGCCGATTTCCATGAGGGTCCGCGATACTTCTCGTGGCACGGAGGAGGCTCATGACACACCTGCTCCACGCTTCTTGTTATTCCTGAAAAATAGTATAAATAGTACGCTTAGGTTTTATTTTAAACATTTTGACTTGGTTGAGCAATAACGTGGGTTACAGGCATTGAGAGGACAAAAATTCTAGGGTTATTCTCTTTCTTCTCTTAATTTCAATTGCTTGTATGAATTCTACTTATTTTAGATGTTTAATCCACAACATGAGTGGTTAATTTACTTTTGGCCGAGGTTAAGGATAATTGTACAGAATGTAATTAACATCATTTCAGTGTTCATCATTTCTTCAATGGTTGTTCTATCTTTTCTTGTTCTTACCGCATTAATGTTTGGCCAATGTTAATGTATATCTAGAAATCCAATTTGATTCTTTGAAAAGGAAAAAGGAATTAGACAAAGATGTGAATTGGTAGGATATGGATCTTTTCAGAAATGTAAAAATTGAGAAAAGATTTACATCTGCACAGAAATATATCTAAAAGTCTTATTAGTCAATTATGGAATCGGTTATGTATGGCTAGAGCATGAAATTCTTATATCACAGAAATGTAGAATAAGGTCTCATAATTCTTAAGTTGGATAGTAGTCTTCTAAAGATCCAATCCATAGGCAATTAATTCCTCGACTAGCAACCGAAGAGAAGATCAGCCGAATTGAATCAATAAATAACTTCTTTGCATGTTTGTCTTAACCCCGCCTTGTTCATTACTATTTTTCAGACTCAAATTATAATCTTGACTTAGATTCTCATTACTTAGGAAATTTTAACTCATAAAACATTATTTATTTGGTTGTCTGCATTAATAGAGATATCATTCATCGACACTTAAGCTAATTAATACCGTAGTTTAGTCCCCTCGATCGATACATGGTTTGAAATAAGCCATTTTACTACTTGTACGACCACTTGCACTTGCGTGTAGTTTCTACCCGAACACATAGCATGCAAATAGTCAATCCATGTCAAGAATAACATCGAAATCGATCATGGCTAACTCTATCAAGTCTGCTGAGGTGACCTTATGAAGGACTAAGACTCAAGTAACCCTATACGCCCGTCTAGCTATAACTTAGTCACCTACTCGGAGTAAAAACCGAGAAGGGCTCTGACAAGACATCGTAGACAAATCCTGAAGCTAATTGGCTACGAGGAGCCACAAAAGATAGGGTAGCCCCGGGATCTAGCAATGGCTGCAACATCAATATGAAAGAATTGCAATATACTAGTAACCACATCCGGGAGATCTCCTGTCCCCAGACAAAAGTAATGATAGAACTGTAGCGCTAACCGCGCCTGTGCTAGCAGATTCCCCCCCGACAGAGCCGAGCGTGATGAGCGGCCGCCATCAAGAAATCGGTCCTCGGCCCCCCACTCCTAATCCTATGTCACGCTTGAACAATCTTTGAGAATATGTTCTAAGCCCCACAACCGAAACAAGCTCCCGAACCTACCAAACACTCGACTGTATGTCCTCGTCCACACTGCCAATAACCGGGATACTAGAATCTGCGGGTCCGTCGCCCGACCTCAAGCCCGACACTCGCCCTCTCTCATCATGTAATGGGCCTGGATGGAACACTCACCGTTGAAGATGCCGGGGCCGACGACGGCGGCGTGGTATGCCGCTCTGTCCACCATCGGACCTCATTGAGAGAACCCGTGCCCTCGATCCTAGCCGCCTTGGCCTCTCTCTCCTTAATTGTGTCGCCATCTAATAGGAGTACAACACCATTCCTTCAAAGTCCATATCCCGTGAAGCATTGCAATACGAAACTCCTTGTCCAAATAACAATTTATTATACCATGCACAAACCTCGCTTACCTATGCTTTCTCAAGCCGCCCACTAACTCCCGACCATATCAGTTAGGTGGGTGAACTTAAGGTCGTACTCCCGAGCAGTCATCCTTCCTTCTTTAAATTCACGATCTCAAACTTCAACTCCCTCATCTCTTGAGGGAAGAACCGATATTGGAATGCAACTTGAAATTCTTCCCATGTGATCGAACCTGCTCCCCGCACCCCCGTTTATCCTTCTATTGGCGGAACCAAATATGCGCAACCCCTTCAACCGGTAGGAGGCAAACTCTATGAACTCAACACTATCACCCCCATAACTTGGGTGATCTTGGACAATCCACACGAAATCAAGCCTTCCGCCCTCATCTACCTTTTGTCGCCAAACACCGGAGGGTTCATTCTTAAGAAATCTCGGACTCTAGCCGCCGCCGCATTGCTATTTTTGGGAACATGCACAACGGCCCATCACATTGACCTCCGAGTAGTCAAGGCCTACACAAGAATCTCAATGGCAGCTCGGAACTCAAAGATGAGCGATCGTCTGTGTATGAGGCTCTAACCGATGGGGCCGGATGATGCCCATAACCATTTCCATCCTCGTGGCCTTCACTCACCTATTCCTCCTTTTCCAATTCCTCCTTCGATGTGCTATGATTTTTCAATCTCGAATAGCACGAATAAGAAGGATAGAAAGGCTTTTCATTACACGACATAGATCATGAAAGAAGGAAACATTTCCTAAATGTCTAGTAGCCTCTTCTTCATAAGTGTAGTCTGTTTCACACCAATGAAAAAGACTATACTTAACACGGCTTTTAGACTTCTAGGACACATCCAACCTATGGCTCGATACCAAGTTCGTCACGACCCGAACTGGGAGACCCGATCGGGAGACGTGGATAAGGAGACCCGTGAGACCCCAAGTCAATTCCACGACATAAGCATACAACTAACTCATTAAACATACTAAAGAAGTATTGAATATAATCTCAGTAGAAGTCTAATTCAACATCACATAAGAATAACATCCGACGCCGCACATGCATAAGTCCAAAGGATCTAATTTGATGAGCTGATGGGACAAGACCCCAACAAACTCAACAATACCGAAACCAAATATTAAAAAGAAAATGATAGTCTAGTCCTTGAAGGATGAGGGACTAACCAATTTGAGCAGATACTAACTCCGAAAGTTATCTAAGAACGCGGCTGAAGCCGCGAGCTGTGTCCCGCATCATGAAACGATACAACATAGAAATATGCGGTTAGTACGTGGAATGTACCGAGTATGCAAGGTAAGTAAAACCACTCAAGTAAAGTAAATCACTTAAAAACATGTCGTAACATATCATAAGCTTTCAAGAACAAGTAGATGGGTTGCATACATTCATTCCAAATCGCAATCTTGTCACAACATGACCTCATACATAACTTTAAACATCATGACTGACTTAATGACTCAAAGCTAAAACATAACATTTATATTGAAAACCTGAACAATGAGTCAAAGCTTAGTTTCAGAACTTGCATGCGTAAAGTAATCATCATGAGTAATGAATATGCAACCGAATGATATGGATAGTGGGAGACTCGTCATTTAACCGACATACCACGATAGAGCTTACGTGGTCCCGACTATCACACTCCAAGAGGGCAAGAGCCATCCAAAACCTTTCCAGGGATAACGACGCAATCATGATATGGATATCAAGCTTAAGGGCCATTTGGGCCGGGGTGGCTCACAAAGGAGGTCCAAATATATATGTATCAACCAACATTGGCGCGTAGTTCGTGGGGCATTAGGTGATCGACTTTCTTAACTCCGCTGGGTGCTAGACTGCTCGCACAAAATCATGCAATGCTCTCATCATATATAATGAAGCTCAACATCGTCAATTGACGGGCTCAAGATGAAAACATGCACAAATTTCAACATCGTATTTAAGAAGCTCAACATTGTCTATTGAAAATATCATAATGAAATCATGCATAAACTATACATCATATGAATACGGCTTCCAACATTGTCCTTCTACAAAGCTCAATAGTGAAGTACACCTGATTATGAATTCATGCATATGAGAGGCTTTGTTTCGAAACATACCACAAGCTTAATTGTAGGTGGGAGCATCTACTCCAAATCATGTTGTAAACTACACGTAGGAATATTTAACTCAATATATGACAACTAGAATTTATGAAATTTAAGGAGACTTCACTCCAAATAATGTGGTAAGCTTTTGGGAAAATCATCAGTTTAAATCAACATGTGGGCATTGCCCAAAGATTTATCATACTTGATCTACTACCATTTTGAAAAAACCATGATCACGAGTATCTTTAGAAACATACTTTTCATCATCAAGTCTCATCATCATCATACATTCATCATCATTCTCCTCTGTATGAATTTCACAAATGGGGCATTTAATTTCACAACTTAGAAAATATGATTTGCATTGAAAATGCTTTAAAATCTGCCCAAGCTTCACAATTCATCAATATAAATATAATCTAATTATACCCATGTATAGAGATTGAAGAATCATGTAATTGGCAAAAAACCCCATACTTGATCATAGGCAAGTTAACATGATTTGCAAGAAATTGGGCATGGGTGGGAATGGAGACACCCACTCATAGCCTTACATACTTGGTAATGATGAATTTAACACCTTTAATTTCCCAAGATGAGATTCCATTGAAACCTTGATATTTTCCCCGAGTCATCCCCTTATAACCTTCAAACTTTCATGCATAGGAAGAATTAATCTAGAATAGGTTTTCCCTACTAAAAGACCACTAAAACGATGCCTTAAACGACGCAGTATAGTCCCCTAGATTTAGAAATTACATAAAGCCTATATTAAAATCAGCTGAGAATAACCGCCAGGGGTCCTAACGAGGGACCTAACGATTCGTCAAGAGAGGAAACGGCTCGTTGAGTCATTCGTCAAGTACACCTGGATAACGACTTCTAAGGACTCGTAACGGGTGACTAAATAATTTGTTGCTCATGACCACGACTCGTGGTCACCTCCCATAACAAAAATCGTCCCCATTCTCAAATAAAGTTCACCCTTTTGCTCACGACTCATCCCACGAATCATGGGACTGACCACGACTCGTGGGGTCCCTTTCGTTAGGTACACGGTCATTCTTTTCTTTTTATTTCTCAACCTCACCCCACAACAAACTTGACGACTTGTGGTGGATGACCACGAGAGTCATTCCCACGCCCATGTGACCTCTATCATTCATTTCCTCCAGGCTTCCTATGAGGTACCTGACGACTCGTGGGTCTCCTCATGCGTCATCCAATGACTCCTCGCCCGCAACTCAAGAACTCCATTTCCGTGATTTTCCCCATTTCAACTCCCGAGTTTGATCTTTGAATTTTGGGGTATAATAGTTTCAATAGTGGAGAAAGTGCTCATAGTACTGGATTTTATTGGCCTACCCTTCATCAGGATGTCCATGACTTTGTGAAGTAGTATGATCGGTGTCGATGAATAGGGAGTATTTTGAGGAGGCATGAACTTCCTTTGACACAAATCATAGAGGTGGAACTGTTTGATGTAATGGGAATCGATTTATTGGCCCTTTTCAGAGTCTCTAAGGGAACACGTGCATTCCAGGGTTGTTGATTATGTTTCTAAGTGGGTGGAAGTTGTTGCATTCTAAACACGAGGGGAGGAACGTAGCAACCTTTTTGAAAGCATATTTTTCATGGTTTGGCACTCCTGAGCTTTCTTGATGGAGGATCACACTTTTCAATAATTGTTTAGTAATTTTTGCTAGCCAAGTACGATGTGAAGCATAAAGTGGCCATTTCTTATCCACATACAAGTGGCCAAGTAGAAATTTCCAATCTAGAAATCAAATGTGTCTTGGCAAAAACCAAAAGAAATGTGAATAGAATTGATTGGGCTAGGAAGCTAGATGATGCCATGATATCAGATCACATACAAAACACCGATTGGAATATCTTCATACCAGCTTTTTTAGCAAATCTTTCCACCCTCTTGGTCGAGCTAGAGCATAAAGCCTTCCAGGGCACCGAAGAGCTTGAATCTTTTATTGGGGGAGAGCCTTCCAAGGGTGAGTGGAAAACTGCATGAGTTGGAAGAATTTAGAATGCGGGTATACGAGAATGAATCTATTTATAAGGCCCGCATAAAGTATTACCATGACCAGAAAATCATGCATCGAAATATTGTTCCAAGTGATTTGGTAATATTGTTCAATTCAAGACTGAGGTTATCCCAAGGAAGCTCAAATCTAAATGGCCAGTACATTACAGTATCCCAAGTTCTGAAATGGTGCCATTGAACTTGAAAAGGAATATAGGTCAAAACTCAAGGTGAATGGCCAAAAAGTAAAGAAGTATTTGGGAGTGTTGGAGGAGGCTAATGAATAGGAAGTCAAGTGTACCTGGTTGAGCCATAACACATAAGGAGCCTCCATCATGCCACGACATTAATTAAGGCGCTCTGGGAGAACCCAATCATTTTTATCTTGAAAATTTTAATGTTTTATTAGTTTTGGTTTTGTAGGTAGATTGGATGCACAAAAAAAGAGAAAAGAACGGGTAGGACTGCGCTAGTCAAGGAATGTCGGTGCAAAAGTGCAAGGAGCCGCCATATCAAACATGATGAATAGAATAAGATGGGGAGAAGTGAGGCACCTAAGGACTAATCGGTGAGTCACGAATCAATTGCGAACCGCCGCTGAAGCGCCAACTCCAAAATTGTGCACTTGAAATCTAGGGTGTGCTCGGCTATCCGCCCAACGAATTTCCCAATCCAATTCGTGAACCGCCGGTGCAACGTCGCCTTCTACCAAGATACGTTGGCATTATGATAAAATCGGTGTCCGATCCTATGAATTGCCGCCTAAAACCCGCTAGACATCAAAACATTGCCAACTATGAACCAAAGAACTAAAAAGGTGATGATCATCGGCGCCAAAATCCGGAGAACCACCGATATGCACCGACTATCACCGGTTACAGATCTAGGTTCCTATTTCCATTAAAAATATTGGACTACCCATTGGACCACAATCGACCTGCATGAATCAAACCCTAACAAATCTCCAAAACTACTCCTTATTTCATTAAACCCTTCCCACTTTTCCATTTTCCCACACTTTTCACTTTCCCACCACCTCTTAAATTTCAAACTAACCACCTTCCCAACATAAACTACTGGTCACCCACCTTTTTTGCACAATCACCTTCCCCTCTCTTAGCCTTTAAATACCTCTCTCCAATCACTCATCTCACCTCACCTAAATTCCCATAAATTTGAAGGAACCATAATTGAGCAAGTCACAAAACTTTCATCTCCTTACGTATTCTCCCCTTCCTCACCTTGGTATGTGTCTCCTAGATTTTCTATAATTCAATTGAGAATATAACCAACTCAAGAAATGAGGCAAAGCCTATGTTTGGGGGTTTGTAAAAAGGGAAAATAATATGAGTTCCAATGAGAGGCATCACCAAAATGATGAAACTAATGAAATGGTTACTTGAAAAACTCTAGCATTAGAAGAAAAAGAATTCTTGAAAGGTGAAGCACTTGCTTATATAAGGCTAATTGTGGAGCATAAAGGGGTTATAAGTAGGTTTTTTAACACCCAAAAGTCCTAAAGATCTACCTCGTAGGGTTTAAGAGGAGATAGATGGAAAATATCCCACCAAGTAATAGGAAAATCCATCAAGTGACCCATGAAGTGACTTAATGAGTTGTGACGGCTCATGAAGATAGAGGGAAGATTGAGAATTAAAGTTATTTCGAACTTACACGGATGGGACGAAGAGTATTCCAAGCAGTAACCACTGGTCAGGGTCTTCGCTGCATGGTTCCACGAGTCCGCGTCACTTCACACACATCCAGTGGGTCATGGTTAGATGGCTAGAAGGGAGGTTGATTGTCTAGTGAAGTTAATGAGAGTACAACGAGCCGCCCTCTGGAGTAACGTTAATTCGTGATGTCCCTCGTTGGGATTGCGTCACTTATTTTTCTTGCGTAATTAGTGTTATTTTCTGCAATTCTTAAGTCTAAGTCCTAAAATACATAATTTTAAGCTCTATTAGAAGGTTTTATGAGGGTTTAGCGTATTCTAACCCATTCCCCGTGCATGCCAGCCTAGAATATACCATTGAGATCAAGCATAGATATCTTCAAGTTCTTCCTGAATCTCTTGGGCTTTCAGTGGAAGGGGGTAGATTCACTCTACCCAGTAATGAAATATGACGAGAGCTTTCACTCACCCCATGCCTAAATTTCTTTCAAGTTCATGACCCAAGTGTTTGATCTTATAAGGTTTTAACTGAAGTTTATGAAGTTCTTTGTAATTTATTCATAGGTCAATTCCCTTAATATCAAATGATGTTTTAAGATTCATGGCATATTTTATGTACAAATAATTATAAATTCATGATTTCATGTTTTAAAAAATTATACCCAACTATGCAAGTTTCATGAAAGTCAAGTTTATATCTGTATGATTTCAAGTATAATGGGATATTATCTAGTATGAGTAACTTGCAAATTATCCATGTATGATTCTATGATTTTGTCTTAAGTCTCTTCAAGTGAAGTGTATGATTTATTTGGCAAGACCACAAGTTAAGTATGTTTTTCATAATTTCGCCAAGGCTAATAAGATCAGCTTATGATATGTTTTGGAGTCCGTATTCCCATATTAAGCATTTCAGACTATGCATACAATTACATTCTCACTTCATTGAGAAATGATGGTTTCACCTTCATTGAAAAACCATGGAGAGCATATGTATGTTTTTGGGAGCAAGTATCTAGCAACGAGTAGGCTTGGAGTTCCAAGGTTTCCCGGTCTCAAAACTACGCACCAACATAGGTTTATATATTTACATTTGGACCTCCCTTTATGACTTTTCCCTTGCCCAAGGGTCCTTGATATTACTATCATGGTAGCGACTTTAGCCCTAGCAAGGTTTTAGATGGCTCTGCCCACTTGAGTGTAATAGTTGGTGCATCACATAAGCTCTATCATGATGGTATCAGCTTAATTGACGAGTCTCCCATTGTTCCTCATGCTTAGTTATGCATGTTTCTACCGATATTATGGTTTTAGAAGGTTTGACCTAATGATTAGGGTTATCATTATTAATTAAAATCAACTTTCAACTTTAAATATTGATTCAGCAGGAGATCCCGCTTTATGTTTAAATCATTTATTTAGATAATAGCATGCAACCTTACTCTTATAATCTTATGATGTTATAATTTATGATATGTAATATGATTTCAATTTTACTTACATAGACTATTTTACTTACCTTGCATATTCAAAGACATCTAAGTACTACCGCATACTCTATGTTGTATCCTTTTCATGATACAGGTTCAGAGTTTTGATTTAGTCTCATTGTTAGCCAATCTCCCGAGCTTATCCAGTTCACTAGGTTGTGAGTCCTCATCCTTCGAGACCTTTGTTAGTTGAGTTATGTTATTTTAAGTTTCAAATTTCTAGTGAGCTAGTTAGGGTATTGTTCCATAAGCTCGTGAGTATGTAAGAGCCTTTCCAGACATAACTGTACATTCAGCTTCGATCCAGTGTTGCATATTTTCGTTGATAGATATTTTTATTCAAATTTTTATCGTACTCGTTATAAGCTTTGGTATAAAGATCTTTAGTCATTATGTTCATGGAATGAGTTAAGTTGAAGCCATTTAAGGTTCTAGGTTCTGTGTCTCGATTTTGGCCTATGTTCGAGTCGTGAAAAATCATGGCATCGTGAGCATTAGGCTTGATGTTTGGTAGTGTCCAAAGCTGCATTAAGTAGAGTCTTTTCATAGGTGTGAATCACACATTAGCGTGAGCAGCGAGGCTATGAAATGATTTAGGAAACTCTTTCTTCTTTCATGTATCTATCTAGTAGATATGAGTTCAACTGTCTCACTCTTTTCTAACCCCATCTTTGGGCGGTTTGTAGAATCAGCCTCCGCATCAAGTTAACGAAAATGGAATGGAAATGAATGGAAATGGTCATGAGGACAGCAATGAAGATAGGCACCAGCTGATCCCGTTTCCTAAGTAGGCTGCCCATGCCGAGTTTAGGGAAGCCATTCAGATGTCGGCACAATTGTTGACCGCCCAGGTTAATCAGCAGGTGGTGGCCCACGTCCCCTGAAAATGGGAAATCAAATGTGGATAGAGAGTTTGGGGTATTTCCTCAAGATGAATCCCCGAGTTCCCTTGAAATAAGAGGTGAAGACTCACGTAAGTTCATAGAGGAGATCCAGAAGATCACCTGGGAAATTATGGGGTTACAGTGAGAAGTTTGCATACTTTTCCTTCTATCAGTTGAAATGGGTTGTTCATATGGTGCTGCGTGAAAGGATGTGTCGAGGAGCCGAGCGGTCCTATTGATTGGACAGAGTATCTCTGTAACGTATTCTGGACGATTCTTCCTGAGATGAGGGAAATCAAGGTAGATGAGTTCATGAATTTGAGACAAAAACATGAGCATTCAAGAGTATGCTCTGAGTTCACCTGATGGTCCAAATATGCGCCTAGATGATAGTTGATCGAGGGGCTCGAGTGAGCAAATTTGTGAATGGAGTAGCGCATTATTCGCAAAGGAATGCAAGACTGCTATGCTTCATTAGGAAATGACTTCTCCTACTGGGTCTTGTATGCCCAGTAGATGGAGGCAGCGCAGGGATGGTCAGGGAGGAGAGAGAGGCTAAGAGGTCCGGGACAAACAGCTTTGGGTATCCCAAGTAGAGGTCTGGTGGCGGATATCGCAGCGGCCCCACCATCGCATCGTCAACCCTTCGTGTTGCTATCAGTCAGTATGTCATCCAGGTCTAAGCATGATCAGAGAGGTGGGACATCATTATCTCGTGGTTAGGGGAGCGGCCAGTGCAGATCCCAAAGATTCCGCTTGTGACAAGTGTTGAAGGAGGCGCACCTGATAGTGCTTAGTAGGTGGCTCAGGGCATGTTTTGGGCCAGGAAGCCAGCCACATGCTCGCTGATTGTCCAACGGCGACAGCACATGGTAGAGACCATGGTCTCATCACTAGTTTAGTAGCTCCACTAGAACACTCAGCTCAGTAGGGTGCATCCACTAGTGTGGGTGATGGTAATCGTCAGAACAAGTTTTATGCTCTCTCATCATGATAGAAACAGAGGTCTCTCCTGATGGCCGTGGTATGCTGGGATGAGTATTCCACCTTGATGTTTATGCATTGTTAGATCCAGGGGCTACCTTATCTTTTGTGACTTCTTATATTGCTATTAATTTTTGCTAGTTAGTCTTGATGTCCTATCGAACCCCTTGTCAATCTCTACTCTAGTTGGTGACTCGGTTATAGCTCATAGAAATTTCCCTATCATTGTCCTTCAAAGTCGTCTCCGCCGATCAAGTAGAGTTGTATTGATGACTGGATTTTGATGTTATATTTGGTATGGATTGCTGCATGCATGTTAAACCTCAGTGAATTGTACAACCCGTATGGTAGAGTTTCAAGTTCTGATGAGGGTAGTCCTAGAATGGAAGGGTAAATCTCAGCTATGCCTATAGGTTGCTTTGTTTCCCTACCTAAGTCCAGAAAATGATTCACAAGGTCTGTGTTTACCATCTGGTTCTGGTTAAGGATGCTGCCATCCGAGACCCTGACTCTTCAGTTTGTACCATAGTATGAAAGTACCGAGGTCATCTAAGATGATCTTTACCAGAGCCCTCCCAGCGGGAGACTCGACTTTGGTATTGAGCTTCATATCGCGTACCTCATATCTATTCTTCTATAGAATGGCTCCAGCTAAAATAAAGGATTTGAAAGAGAAATTGAAGGATCCCTTCAGGATAAAAGCTTCATTAGACCTAGCAAGCTCCCATGGTGCACCGCTTCCTTCTTTGTTCGAAAGAAGGATGGGTCTCTTCATATGTGCATTGACTACCTGCAGCTTTTGAACAGTTACACCCAAGAACAAGCATCCTCCCATAGTTTATGAGTTTTTTTACTCTAACTTCCTGGTGTTAAGTGCTTCTCAAATATAGACTCAGTCCGATTATCATCAACTCAGGTTCGGGAGAGTAACATTCCGAAGACATCCTTCAGAACACATAGTCACTATAAGTTAGTAATTATGTCTTTGACTAATGAATTCTCCGCAACTTTTATTGACGGATGAACATGGTGTTCAAATCATACTTGACGTGTTCGTGATCATCTTTTATTGATGACATTCTCATACTCTCGTAGCAATGAGGAGCATGCCGCTTCTATTTAAGGATTGTGCGCACCTCAAGTATCGCAGACCAGGTCACCCCCCAAAGCCCAAAGCTCAAACTCGGGGGTTGAAATTGAGAAAAAAAGGACTCTACTAGGTCACAGAACGGGCGCTAGGTTACTTGATTGATCACCATGATTCATTGAGTGACTCATGGTGAGGAATTTGACTTAAGTGGAAGAATCATGATTTTGGATCCATGATCATGACCATGAGTTTTGGGTTCCCACGACCTCGTCAGCCGCCGTGGTCATGGCCATTAATGACAAAGTTTTTATGGCAAAGGTTCCTTTATGACTGGACACCACAGTCATGGTCGTGTCGACTCGTTAGGTGCATCGTGGCCGCAAGGGGTTCAAGACTTGTGACCTTGGGAAGTGAAGATAACGAGTGGTGACCCCGAGTCATGGTCACCCATAACGACCATTGGGTTCCCTGCTTTAGAAAATGGCACTAGACTTCACAACTCAGATGACAACTCATTGTCAGGGTAACGACTCGCCCGCCTCGTGGGACCGGCACTTAGTTTTAGATGCGAATTTATTAATGGTATTATCATCACTTCTAAGCCCTAGTGTCTTGTACTACGCTCGGTTTTTAAGCTATTTTCATGGTGTATTAGGATAGGTTAAGTCATTCTAACCTATTCAAAACTCATGCATGCAAGTTAGGGAGTTAGTAAGGAGATCAAGCCTAATCCCTTCCAATTCTTCTCAAATTCCACTTGGGCAATCAAAGAAGTGTAAGAATCACTTTAATCGTATGTAGGGTTACGAAAGTGGGTGTTTCCATTCACACCTGTCTAACACCCTCCTAATTCATGAAGTTATGTTTAAAAATCTTATGGGGTTTTATCCTAAATCTTATTAAATTCTAATGATCTATCTATGGGTTATTTCTTGTCATGTTTTACATTATATTTATAAATCATGATCAGATTTTACGACTAATTCACTTATAAATTTATTGACTTAAATCTTTATTAAACGATTCCCAATCATACATCTTTTATGATAAATTCAGTTATGATTTAATCTTGATTTTGATGATCTTCAACCCATCATGATTTATGAGTGTTGATATGGATTTATTCAAATGTCCATGATGAATTTATGACTATTGCCACATGATTTATAAGTATGCATGAACCCTTATGATTTACGATTTACATTTCCAATGACTCCACGGCCCACCCACATGGCTAGTTCACATGTTTACAAGTATTCTTATGATTATCAGCGATTTAACTAGCCCACGAATCAAGTGAATACTATCCTATTAGAACTATATATGCTTTTGGGAGTAATATCGATCACCGAGTAGGTTTGGGGCCCCGCATTTTTTCCCGAATCTAAAAACTACGTGCCACCGTAGGGTCATGACGGTGGCCTCCCTTGAGACTCCGTCCCTTTTTTCCACAATTGGGCCTTTCATGTGATATCACGCCTTCATGGTTCTGGCCTCTTTGGACAGGTACGAACACCCTCCTGACTAGGATTTATAGGTCGGGCTCCATGTGGGCTCATATGGGGTATGTCACTTTAAGAATCTCCCATTGTTCATGATTTATACATGGTTATGTTCATACGGTTTTGGCTCAAGTCCTGCTTTATAAAGTTTTCCTCTTATGATTATGATTATTGTTAATTTATGAATGCTTTAAAAACCTTGAGCCTTATGTTACCATATGATATTTATAAAAAGCATGAGCACATCGTCCTACTCTTACATACTTTATATATTTTAAATATCCGTTTTTCTTACTTACCTTTGCATACTGTAAATTCCACATACCGACATCATACTCTATGTTGTATCATTTCATGATACGGATCCAATGTTCAGGATTCCACTTTCGACCCTTGCCAACCTTTCACAGTTAGCATCCCAATAGTCTAACATAGTCCTCATCTTTCGAGGACCATACTTTATTTTCTCTATGTACTTTTAAGCCAAATTTTTAGCAGTTAGTTGGGCTCTTCCCATCAACTCATCGTACTTAGAGACTTTTCAACCAAAAGGATTGTAATTAGCTTTAGATTCATGTGTATTTCGACGTTATGCTATTTGCAGATTTCCGCTAAGTTTATCATGTTGTTCCTTTCGCTTTGTTTGATTGAGTTAGATGTATGTTCATTCCATGGGTAGATCTGGACTCCCTCGGGTTTCTTGTCCTGTCTTGATTCGACCTATGTTAGGGTCGTGGTAAACTTGGTATAAGAGCCATAGGTCTTGAAGTATACTAGTGTAAGGGAAAGCCACGTTAAGTAGTCTTTTTTTCATGGGTGTGAAGCGCCACACTTATGATGAACAAGCCACGAACATTTAGAAAATGTTCCCTTCTTTCATGATCTCTACGTCGTGGCGTTGAAATGTCTATCTATCATTCTAACTCGTGCTATACACGTTTGCAAACTCATGCCTCCACATCGAGTAAATGGAAGGAGAAATGGGGACGGCCACGAGAATAGCAACATAGAAGTGGTACCATTAGGCCTCACCATCCTATTTACAGCATGCACTGCAGCCGCTTCCCACACCGAATTTAGGGCAGTCATATAGATGTTACGCGAAGTTGACCGCCTGTGTCAATAATGTGCAGGCGAATCTCCTCAAAATAGGAATGCGGTGGTGGCTCAGTCGAGACTTTCCGAGGATGAACCCACCATAGTTCCTCATGGCCAAAAGAGGATAAGGACCCGTGATGACCATTGATGAGATACTCAGATCACCCAGTCATGGGGGTGGAAAATAGGAGTGCGTTGACTTGGTCTCTTATCACCAAAGGGGTTGCGATATTTGGTTTAAGAACAAGGAAAGACGGTAAGGAAGTGGGAGCGGTGCTCCCACGGGATTGGGAACAGTTCCACGCCACCTTGTAGAATCGATTCTTCCCTCGTGAGATGAGGGAACTGAAGAAGGCCGAGTTTGTAAATCTAAAGCAAGGTGATATGTTGGTTCAGAGTATGTTTCCTGAGTTCACCGCTTATCCATGCGCAGAGTTTGTGGCGTGAGTGCAGGACTCCTGCGTGAGCCAATTTGTACATGGGAGGGCGACACTGATAAGTGATTCAGGGTTTATTTATACGACCAAACTCCATTTTCAACCTCACAGCGCCTCAGATAAGGAGAATATTTATGTATTCATGCATGTTTGAGTTAATTAATGTTGTTTTTATTTTTTTAGTTATTTATTAATTTGAAATTAAAGATTTGATTTTTTTATATTTTCATTATTTAGATGTTTTACTGTGTGGAGAAGACAGAGATGTCACTGGAGGGAGGTTAAACCCGAGGGGGAATAGGCTAATATTTGGAGGGCGTGAAGGAGAGTTGAAAGTTCCCCACCGTGTCACGCTAAGTGACGGACGGCGTCAACAACGTACAAAAATGTTGAAGGAGCGCGATGGCTCCGTGGCACTGAGCATGAGTTTCGCGATGGCCTTCGTGCCATTGAGGGAAATTCCCGCTTTGCTCAGCTTACACCGAGCTCCTCGATGGCTCCGTGGCACGAGCTTGAGCTTCACGATGGCCTCCGTGCCACATCGGTTTAGTTTATTTTGCGAAATTTTCCACTTGTATAATAGAATACTTAGGCTTTTATTTTGGGTTATCTGACATTTTTTGCACGGACGTGGGAGGAAGGCAATTGAGTTGAAGAAAATTCAGGGCTATTTCTCTTCACTTTTCTTCAAAATTTCAATTGTTGGTATGATTACAACTTGTTTGATGATATTTCATCAACAAATGAGTGGGCTAAATTGATTTATTCTGAGGTTGACGCTAATTGCATGATTGTGTAATTTTATATCAATTCCGCTTAATTCTCTTCTTTCATGAAAGGTTGTTATGCTATTTTGCTTTTCGCTGCTTTAATGCGTTCGCAAGATTACAAGGTAAAAATTAGAATCCTAATTTGATTCGAGAGGAAAATTATTAGGGTAGACTTGAATAGGGGAATATGTTCTTGTCTCTGTTGTGAATTAAAGGTAAGAATTGTGTATAGGATAGAAATATACCTCGCAACATCATATTCTAATTATCCAGGAACTATTTTTGATTCGCCGTAAGATGAGTTATTGCATCACATAAAATGTTTAAGCAGGGCTTATACTTCAGTAATTGGCTAGAGGTTCGAAAAACCCGTGCCATATTTTAGTCTTTCCCAATCATCAACCGAAGAGAGAGGTTAGCTGAAAAATAATATAACTTATACATGCCTGCATGTTACACCATAACCTTATATTGTTCGTGCTATTTTTAACTCATATTTTATTATTTTACTTAGTGTTACATTAAATAGTACCTTGACAACTTTTAATTTGGTGTGTTATCTATATGCTTGCAAAAAGAAATTGTGACTACTAAAGTAAAAGCTTTACCTCTGTTATGATCACGGGCAAAAATATCATGCCCGTGTTACGCTTTATAACTTAAATTAGTCTCTGTCGCCTAAATTATTTATACATTTTCATGTAATTTTATATAAATATGAAGGTATGTGCTAAATCCAACATGATTAGCCTTTGTTTTGTAGGTTTTGATGACTTTTGAGGAGCTATTCCATAAGTTGGTGAAGTAGAGGCTTCGAGACGGAATCAACACGCAAACGTCTAAGAAAGAGCAGAGGCCCAAAACAGCTCCACCTCGCGCATCGGTAACGTGCCACGGCAAAGTGTGTTGCCTAAGACAGCCCACCAAGGCGCTGGCAACGTGCCACGGCAGGGTGGCTGCGCGACCAAGAGGCTGCAACGCGGTTGCCCAAGCAAATGTTACGCCGCTAACGCGGCGTGTGGTGCCGCGAGGCCGATTTCTGTGGTGATTTCCAAGTGAGTTGGCATGCCTCCGTGTCACGGAGGCAAGGTTCATGATACACCTGTGACACGGAGCCGTTCCACGACAGGCCAAATTAAGCACGTTCTCCTTACTATAAATAGGACCCCTTAGCTCCTAATCTGTGGGGTCACGATTTTATTCTCTCTGGAACCGCATAGGTGAAGGGAGAAGTGAGAACTCATCTGTGGTTTATCAAATTCTCTTATCTACCAATATCGTGTTAGTATGTAGTTTAGAGTAGATTAATAGTAGTGTAGAGAGTTTTATTTAACATGATGGCTAGAACCCTTCCTTCTAGGGTTAAAGCCATGGATTATGATTGAAATTCTATGATATTGTTTTGAAGTTGAGTTATTGATTGTTATTTTCGTCTTGCATTCTCGATTTGTTGGTTGTTTTAATGATTGATCACCATGAACGAATATTTGTTAGCTTGGGTAATAGCTTGAGAAGACATTTCAGGTCAGACATGAGAATGTGGGGAGCATGAAGTAATCTCTGAGAGGTTCCGTTTGGATAGAAATTATACCTAACACCTTGCTTGGTTGACACACGGGGTTATGAAAGACTAATTTGGGATGTCACATCACCACTAAGAAGTAGTTACAGGCTGTTGAGTTAAATGGTTAGACGTATGAAAGTCCCTAATCGCTTCCCGTAAACCACAACATAATTGATTGCCCGCGACTAGAAAATTAAACTCCTCGCTCACAATGTCAGCAGTTGAGGCTAGATCACGTGTTTAGAGGCTCCTGGAAGACCATGAACATGCAATTCCAGTTATGTGAAATAACAATTGATAGTCCCATGCTTATTCCATTGCAAATCGTATTATCGCATGATTATCCTGGGTTTTAACTCTATGTTGCTCCTAGAGCACTTTCGTAATATTTCGTCAATCTAAACTTAGACTTAATTATTCTCAACCGAAAATATCTATCACCAACACTTTAGGTATTTAATATCACACTAGAAATGGATAGTTAGGGAGGAACGGGTCCACCCCATGGGTTCGACATTCGGTCTCAAAAAGAGCCACTATATTACTTGCACGAATCTGCACACTCTGCGGGTGACGCCATGTTTTTGGCGCTGTCGACCTATGAAGTTTTGATAATTTATCTATTTTTGTGTGATTTATTAAATTTTCTTAAGTGTTGAGAAATTTGGTCTTAGTCTCCTGCCTATTCGCAGCTGACAGTTGTCCCGCCGAAGTCAAGATAGGAAATAGAGAGTTTGTGGAACCGTTACTTGAACTCCGAACGCCAAATCCATTTGCAAAGGAGAGTAGCTCTAAAGGCAAAGCGAAGAGACTCCCAAGAAAAGGTATTAACAACAACCACCATGGACAAGCACGCTGTCATCTGGAGAATGGCAAGAAGACTGGGCTCGCGAAGTGGCTATCCCACTAGCGACAAATGTGAACTCAGTATCCGTAAACCGGAGCCCTGGAGGGAACTTTGAGCTTAAAATGAATATGGTGTACTGCTACATACTAAAGGGTCGGGCCTAATTGAATGGCACACGTAGACTCGCAGCTAAAGATTCTTCATGTAGCTGAGATAAGGATACGTTTGTCCCTACCGGCGTGTCCACAAATTATGTCCGATCGAATTCCTCTTCCCAAATTCATTGTTGGGAGAGGCTGAAAAAGTGGCTGAAGGCTTCCAGCCACCGAACTCCATAACTTCAATGGAATGACTTGGCTAAGAAGTTCCTCATCGCATTCTTCTTTTCCGTCGTGAAAAACTACAAAGCCGAGAAGTGAAATACCGCCCGCGTAAGCCCGATGAGAACTTGTATATGGCTTGGGAAAGACCCAAGTCATTGTTGAGACCTGCCCCATCATCAGCAATAGAATGAAGTGCTGGCCCATACCTTGCAGGAAAGTCTAGACCCACACAATAAAATATTACTAGACTCAGTCAAGGTAAGCCTTGGAGAAGACATATGACGAGCTATACACTCTACTGAACAGAATTGCACAAGGAAACTGTGAGGTGCACATGAATCATCAAGAGGGGGCAGGTGAAAGATCGTGGTTGACAGGCTGCATGGTTTGAATGCCTTGAAAGATGCTTAGCTTCGCTCCAACATCAAATGTTGACTCAGCTTCAATAAACTGAGTATGCACCAACACCAGGCCGTGTTAATGTGTTCAAACAAGCTCCAGTTGCGTGAAATTTGTGGCAATAATGGCCATCAACGCAGAATCTTGTGGATCCAATCCGAAATCAGTCAATTTTGTTGAAATGTGCAAAGGAATCGAATTTCTAAACAACTCCACCGTAAAATAAGGTGGCCACCCGACCCTTCTCTGGGTGGAAACTAAAGTTAATTTTATGCAACCTCAACATCAGTATCAGCAGAATAGGAAAAGTTGATGGGCATAGTAGCAGCCGCATGGGAGGAAACACCGCAGAAAATTATGGAGACCCGTAATCGCTAGCGGTAACCGTGCGAGGATGGCAATGTACTTAATGAATCAAGGAGCCACCCGTAATCTTGAAAACAAGTGGGTCAAATAGCAACTCTGCTCAAAACATGAGGCCGCAAGAGGGGATCACCAGCGACGCAGACTTAACCCCGCAAATCAATGCCATCGGGCCTTAGAAGGAAGGCAAAGTTTAGCCGATGTAACATGTCACAGGCTCTTAACATATCTTCCAAGGTCTAAATAGTATGCTCTGCCTGGCCATCAATCTGCGGATGAAAAATGATTCTAAGGTTCACCTTCGAACCCAAACCTTTTTTAAACGACTTCTAAAACTGAGCGATAAACTGAATACCCCAATCTAAAATAATGGATAATGGCACTCCATGGAGTATCACCACCTCCCTAAGGTACAACATTGCAAGATCCTCTATTGAGTCTTTAGTCTTTACTACTAAAAAATGAGCTGACTTAGTCATTCGATCAATGATCACACAAACAGAGTTATGTTGTCTGCGGGATCTTGGTAGACCGATAATAAAGTCCATATTGATCATCTCCTACTTCCATAAATGGAGTGCTATATTCTGAGCAACACCTTCTTGGCCTTTGGTGTTCAACCATAACCTGATGGAAGTTCAGGCACTTAGCCACAAAGTCAGTTATTCCACCAATAGACTTCTCTCAAGTCATGGTACATCTTGGTGGAACCTGGATGAATCGAATATCTAGAGTTGTGTGCTTCTTCCATAATTCTATCTCTGAGGCCATCTACATTAGGAACACATAATCTACATTGGTAACTCGGGATGCAATCTCCCCCTTATGCAAAAACCAATACCTTATATTCTTGGACATTTTCCTTTATTTGAAGCAAGAGGGGATCTGTGTCCTGCTTTTCCTTAACTTCCACAACTAGAGATGATTTGGCCCCACTCTAAACAAGAATACTACATTTTTCAGAGTCTAAAATAAAAACTCCGTGGCATGAGAGTCTATGTACTTCCTTTGCTAACTCTCTCTTCTCCTCTTATACATGGGTCGGATTACCCATAGGCTGCCTTCTCAGAGCATCAACAACTATATTAGCTTTACCTAGATTGAGAGAATACTTATGTCATAATACTTGAGTAACTCAAGCCATCGTCTCTACCTCAAATTAAACTCCTTCTAGCTAAAAAATATTATAGACTTTTATGGTCAATGAAAACATCAACATGAGCACCATAGATATAATGGAACCAAATCTTTAATGCAAACACAACTTCTACCAAATCCAGATCATGAGTCGAACAATTCTTCTCATGGATTTTCACAACCTTACCATTCTGCATCAATACATATCTAATGCCAACTTTTGAGGCATCACAATATACAACAAATCCATTTGTATCCTTTGGTAGGGTCAATATAGGAGCAGTAGTCAAATGGATCTTCAATTCCTAAAAGCTTTTCTCACGAGCTTCAGACCATTGAAATTTGGCCTTCTTCTTGGTCAACTTAGTCAATGGAGCAACAATAGATGAAAATCCTTCTACAAACCTTCTATAATAGCTAGCTAAACCCAAGAAACTTTTGATATCTGTCAGAGCTATGCGTTTAGGCCAATTCTTAACTGCCTCAATCTTTTGAGAGTCAACCTTAATACCTTCACTGGATAGTATGTGGACTAATAATTCCACATACTTCCACGAAAATTCACACTTAGATAATTTGACACATAACTCCTTGTTCTTAAGTGTTTGAAGTTCTATTCTTAAATGGTTAGCATGCTCCTCCCCACTCTTGGAGTAAACCAAGATATCATCAATGAGCACATCAACAAACATGTCCAGATATAGCTTAAACACTCTGTTTAGGAGATCCATAAATGTTGCAGGACCATTAGTCAATCCAAATGACATAAAAACAAACTAATAATAACCATAGAGAGTCCTAAAAATTGTCTTGGGGATATCACTTTCTTTTACATTCAACTGATGATAACCTGGTCTGAGGTCTATCTTGGAGAAACACGTAGCATCATGAAGCTGGTCAAACAAGTCATCAATTCTAGAAAGAGGATACTTATTCTTAATTGTGACCTTGTTCAATTGCCTGTAATCAATACAAATTCCAAGGGTACCATCTTCCTTAAGCATGAAGTGAGCCGGAGTACACCATGGGGAAATACTTGGTAGATGAAACCCTTATCTAGACAATCCTTTCATTGCTCTTTAAACTCTTTCAACTCTGCTGGAGACATTCTATATGTCGGGATAGAAATAGGCAGACTATAGGAATAACATCTATTCAAAAATCTATCTCCCTATCTGGAGGGACTCTTGGAAGATCATTGGGGAAGACCTTAGGAAACTCATTAATATTAAGAACTAACTGGAGGGATGGGGTCTCAGCATCAGAGTCCCTAACTCTAACAAAATGATAGACGCAACCCTTGGAGATTAACTTCCTAGCCTTAAGGTATGAAATGAAATGACCCTTAGCAATGACGAGACTACCTTCCCAAACTATGACTAGCTTATCTGGAAATCAGAATTCTATGATTCGCGTCCTACAATCAAGTGTCGAATAACAGGAATATAACCAATCCATGCCTAGAATAACATCAAAATCCACCATATCAAGCTCTATCAAGTCAGTTGTGGTGTCTCTATGATGGACTGCAACTATACAATCTCTATAGATTCTCTTAGCTAAAACAAACTCACCAACCAAAGTAGAAACACTAAAAGGTTCTAACTGATCATACTATACATTAGCAACATCCTTTAGTTGATAGGAAATAAACTCTACTCCTTTTATTTCTATTACGTGCATCGTTCTCAAGATTTTCCTTGTACCATTGATAAATTTCTGGGGGACTTCATCAACCTTTAAACCCTGTGAATAACGCTGGATTCCTTCCTTAAAAACTCTCTAATCCTTGACGTTTTTTTCTGTCTTTCTAGTTATCCTCCTCTAACTTTTGGGTATACACCATAATTCTAGAGATGTCCATCTCCTTAAGCAGTTATGTATCCTTGCATTCCCTTTTCTCGTGATTACCTTAACATTAAATAAACTTCCTCATTCTAGATCTCAATTCTAGCACCACCTTTAGAGCGTGTCCAAATAACTGGGTGGACTTGAGACCATACTCCTCCACTTTTTGGATGCCTTGCTTCAAGTTCACGAATTCTTCTGCTTAGCTTTTCCAAACTCCTGTGGGAAGAAATGGTTCAAGCGCACATCTTATTCCTATGAATGGAGTTACACTTTGGAGCACGTGAATGCGCAAGTTAGGAGGAATTCTGTATAGATTTAAATTCTATCACACGAACTAGAGTAAGAAAGAAGGGAAGTATTTCCTAACGCTTCATAGTTTCCTCTTTATAGATGTGGAGTGCTTTACACCGATAAGAAGGACACTACTAGACGCAGCTTCATAAATACCCTGGGACTTGATGAAGGGTGTACTCACGCACTTCGTAGACATATTTTTGCTCGTACTTTACTATGTTTTGAGAATAAATTATGTGTGTTTGCATGTGATTATGTTATATATTTGTGAAAATGGCTAACACACGTGATGAGATGTTTTTGGGGCTTAAAATGATGAATTCAAAGGTATTTAAGTCTTATTGATCAAATGTGAAGAAGTTGGATCGAACGATGCAAAAAATTGAAGTTCGCATGATGTTGACACTGCCATGCGCGAGGTAGCCGCACACTGGCGCAAGGCCAGGCGCGGCGCGGCACTGAAATGTCAGTAGGCTAGGTGCGAGGCACCAACATTTCTCAGCAGGGGCTGGCGCGAGGTGCCCCAACATTGTTGCACGGACACACGCGACAC
>JACEIK010000397.1:407753-420607 GCA_018107945.1 Datura stramonium | reverse complement strand
TGCTGCAGCTGGCTGATAAGTCGCGAGTGACACCTGATGGAATAATAGAGGACCTTCTCAACAAAGTAGGTAAATTTATTATACCTGCTGATTTTATTGTCTTAGATTTTCAGGTTGATGACCAGGTAC
The DNA here is from genome assembly GCA_018107945.1 of Datura stramonium. Taxonomy (NCBI): domain Eukaryota; kingdom Viridiplantae; phylum Streptophyta; class Magnoliopsida; order Solanales; family Solanaceae; genus Datura; species Datura stramonium. Next base: position 420,478 of record JACEIK010000397.1, on the reverse strand, counting down.
CCTTAATCTTGGGATGACCATTCTTGGCCACAGGAGGAGCGGTGATTGACTTGAAAGCAGGGACCCTGAAAATGAGGGTCGAGGATGAGGAAGAACTCTTCCACGTTTACCAGGAAATGAACCCAACCACACACTACAGAAACCTTTGTCAGGTTAGTGTGTTGTCAGAGGATGAGTGTGGGGTGGAGGAATCAACAGGTGCATGGCCAAAGGCAACAACAAGTGTTCAGCCCGAGTCTAATAAAGGGCTTCAAAGTAAGAAGAAGTTGGAGGAAGAGAGGAACATAGTGGAGGTTGTTTCCTCTAGACATCAAAAGAGAAGGAGATGGTTCTCGAAAGAGAACCTAGGTATGAGGATGTCCTGAAAAGGACAGTCTACGTCGTGTCGCGACGTAAAATTAGGCGCTGCTTGGGAGGCAACCCAAGGGTACCACAAGTACAATTTATAATTTGTAGTTTGTGTTATTTTTGTTATTTTCATTGTGCTTGTGTTTTTGGTGGAAAATTAAGCACAAATGGAGGGAAGTCTGAGTACCCGTTGAAGAGGAAGCTAAAAAGCATGGAATAGGAGTGTGGGGTCAAACACCCACCTATGAGAACTTGAAGAAAAGCATGCTTTTAGCTTGGCATAGAGGCTCAGGTTGTATTTATCATCCTTTTAATTTTAATTCAATGCTATGAGGACATAGCAGGATTTAAGTGTGGGGTGAGGGAAATTTCAAAATTTTTGTGCTTAACGATTTTTGGTGAATGCCAATGCTTGTGAAAAATTTGAAAAATTTGAATTCTTGCTGCACCGAAAGCAGCCTCCGAAGCAACAAATGATGCTTGAATAGCTAGCACGTCCCAAACCATCTTGCTAAGCCTTCAAAATATGCTTCCACGAGCGCTCCACCAACTCAGAATGTCCGGCGTGTCGTCAGCGGAAATTGTAACATTTTTCCTAGCTGAAGAAAGATAGTAATCAAAATCACAACTGTTAGAAAAATCAAGACCAATAGTACTTTGCACATATCCATGGGTACAATCTATTCGGACCCTAGAAGTTTCAGGAGCATTAACGGAATATAACAATTTACTCTCCAACTGAGTTGGTTTTGTTTCTTTTTGAATTGTGTTAATCTTGCATAATATATATACATCACATGAATAGTATTTCTCCCATCAAAATTACTATTCAGATGCATGTATGTATATATATTTATGAATGCAGTATGAATTTAATTTATTCAGGTTATCGATTTATTATGATCTATTTAGTTTCTCGCCCCACCTTGGGAGGCATGACTGGCACCTAGTGCCACACTGGGATCTGAACTGACCTGACTGGGCTTGTGCACTTATGGTGCATGCCTGTAACTCAATTCAAGAAAACAAAGAGCTATATCTCGATTGTAAATACAGCCTCATGCCGACAAGGCCTTATAGCCACCTGTAAAAGAAAACAGCTAACCAACAACAACGCAATAATAGGGAACCTATGTGGGCTGACAAGACCACCATGATTTCTAGTTATAACAGGAATGAAAATAGGTAGCTATATTGGGTCCCACATGGCCAACATATAAAATAAGACATACTTGGACCCCACACGACCAAAAACAACCAACTAACTAAAGACTATAGTTTGCAGGCCTCTAAGACTAAAAATATTGGTCGGGACAAGCCCCTACCTACCCAAATACTGTACAAATAAAAGACTGTAATCTCTACCACCTGGCAACTTTGAATGAAAGGAGCTGGCCAAACTGCTGACGCTGAACAACTGCTAATGGAGGTCCTGAACTCTGTCTGTCTAAACCTGCAGACAAGTATGTAGCGCCCCATAGTTGGCGTTAGTACAATATGTACCGAATATGAAAGGCAATAACAGAAGATGATTAAAAATGATAAAAACTGAAAGTGAATCGTAGTAAGGGCCAGAAGTTAACCTGTAAGCTTTCTTATCCATAACGTGCATCTAGTAAAACATTGCACGTATATGAGCTAAAACTGTACGACTATTCATTCATAAGTTATAGCTGGCAGAAAAATATGCAGACAAGAACCTAACCCGGCCCCCATAAGTCGGGAAGGTACAAGCAACACAAAATATCCTACCTGGGCCCCCATAAGCCGCGGAAGGTGCCAATCAGTCTATATACCCCTATTGGTACCCCGTGGACTCTGCAAGTAACTGTAACTATATTTGAGCCATCTGGGCTTCTGTAACTGTATCTGGATCCTGAGCCTTGGCTCGACTAAGGGTCATAATGTAAGCTCTTATAACTAGAATCCCAACCTTGGCTTGAGTATGGGTTATAATGTAACTTTTGATAACTGGACCTCACGACCTCAATCTGGTGTATCTCAATATGGCCCTCACGACCTCAATCTGGTGCATCTCAATATGGCCCTCACGGCCTCAATATGGTCCATGTGGGCATCATAATGCTCCTGTGAGCATAGTCGTATAGGCAACAGTATATCCCTAAACCCAAATGTCGTGTGCAAAGACCAAGCCAACTTGGGTTAACTCTGACGAGGGTTACTATGTCATTGTTGTCGTCTCAATTCTATTCATAAAAGCTAACCATAATAGGCTTACTCTAGAATACTTGTCCTCTGTGTAAATCAACTGTGGGCTGCTACTAATTGGATATGCTACTGAGCAGCCAGCCCTAACCTTCCATAGGCAACTTATTATAACTCTTAGCCTTGAGGTAATACTGTAACACTGTGATTCTAGTCCCTTAGACACTAACTTGGCCTGGTCAAATTTCATATGCCTTCTCTGGTGATTCCTAACCTCGTAGGTATGTTATCTGGAGTTAGTCGTTCCTGGCATCCTGTACCTAAGTATCTTATAAGAGTAGGCTGGGGCGTTGGCCCCGTATCTAGCTATTAATAAAGCTTCCTTATTAGGGTATCTACTGCTCTATCAAACTGGTAACAACTGGGGTGGTGCCCTGAATGACCTGTACAATAAGCACCGCGTCGACTGAAACTAACTGTCACTGGCAGTAGCCACTATGTGGCAGACTGACCCCCATTTTACTAGGCAACCTTGATGCCGCTGACTGTAAGTCAAGACCATACTAACATAATTCTGGCCCTAGAGGCGTCGAGGTATGCCAACGGCCTCTGGGTAATATTTACTAGCAGTACAGGCGCCAAACTGATAGTTATATCATCCGGTTGTGCCTATGCTGTTCAACTTACTAACTCAAGCCCAACAACTATCCAAAAAGTTCTAAATCCTAGGCATGATGCCAAAACATCAATTCTACGAACATAGTGAACAGGAGGACAGAGGAGTTTCTATGAAGCTTCTAGTGTGAGTCACACTTAACATCTTCTTTCCCAACAAGGGATACTGCAATATACTCTTAATATGCTTTCTAGCAGCTAGACGCAACATATGCAATCATAATCTAGTAACAACAGCTAATCTCGACATACATGATCTTTATATACTAGCAGGAGCTAATCTCGACATACATGATCCTTATATACTAGAAGCAGCTAATTACAACATGCAGGATCGTTGTCTAAGTTAAAAAAGATTGGTCATATCATATACGACGAGACTAACTTACCGAAGGAATAAGCCTTAACATACCTCGAATGCTGATTCTCATTTAACTGATTAGTTTCAACCTGTAACCAGCGGTTCCACTCAACTGCAATCTTCATACTAAGGTAATAGAACTAGTTTCAATACTAAATTCGATAAATAACAATATCTTTCAATAACAATGTTAACTATAACTCAACTCTATTTAACTCTATTGAAAACCCACAATTTCTCGAGAGTTCAGGAGGGAGAAATACTTACTTTTTACCTATGGCAGTTTAGAATTCAATTTGGGGCAATTCCGACAATCTTTACTCGGTGGAGTTTCAGTGCTCCGGGCGAATTCTCAAAAAATAACTCCGTAGGGATGCTTCACGTAGGCCTAGAACTCGTTATCCCAAATGAATTTGTGTTTGAACGGAGTTTAGTGGTGTAATTTGACAAAAAATTAAAGAAACCCACGCATATGCTCTGTTTGTTGTCGAGAGAAAATGTTAGAAATGAATTCACTAACTTGAGGGAGCTTTATATATATAAGTGAGGAGGCCGTAGGGGTAGGGATGGCCGACAGGATGGGATGTCCCGGTTCATCCCGGATCCGACCCGGTCCCAGTAGTCCCGGCCCAGCTGGCCCGACTAATAATAATGGGATGGGGGGATCGGGATATGGGACATGAAGGGACGGGTATAATTACCAGTAGTTCCAGCCCGGTTCGTCCCAGTACCGGACCAGTCCCGTCCCGATACAGGACCGGTTTCGGTCGAATTTTTTTAAATTTTTTTTGTAACTAGCCGTTGGGGTGCCCAACGGCTATATTCCCTTNCTCGGTATCTGAGGTTAATTTGAGTTTGGACCGCGTTTGACGGCGTATTCGGACGAAAATTATAAAGGAAAGCTCGCCCTCCTCTGTTCTCTCGCGACTTCTCTGGAAATTATATGAAATTCATGAAATAAACCGAAGTTGGAGGGATTATATAATTGGGACTTAGAATGCGACTTATAAGTCACATTCATGGAATGCGATTTATAAGTCGCATTTTGCTTTGTGACGCGCCAACTTGGCGCTTGTACGATCTTTCCCCGGGCCTTTTTTTAGCATGTATGGCATTCTAAAACTCTTAACCAACATGCGAGTAGACCATCTATGTGTCAAGAATTTATGGGGTATAACAATAGCTATACAACGAGAATAACTTTCCGAAGAGATAAGCCTTAACATATCTCGAATGTCGATTCTTTTTCAACTGATTGATCTCAATCTGTAACCGGCAGTTCCACTCAACTGGAGCCCTTACGCTGAGAGAATAGGGCTATTTTAGTACAAAATTCAGCACATAACGATAAGTTTCAATAATAATAGTAACTATAATTCAATTGTGTTTAACCTGGTTGAAAACCCCTATTTACTTGAGAGTTTTGAAGGGAGAAATGCTTACCTATTGCCTGTGGCCGTTTAAAATTCAATTTGGAGCAATTCCGACAACCTTTGCTCGGAAAGGTTCTGGTATACCGGGTGAATTTTCAAGAAATAACTCTGCAGAGATGCTTCCCGTAGGCCTAGAACATGTTATCCAAGGTGAATTTGCATTTGGACGGATTTTAGCGGTGTAAATTGACGAAAAACAGAAGAAACCATCACTCACTCTCTTATTTGAGCCGAAGGGAAATATTTGAAATGAATCAACTAATCGTGAAGGAGCTTTATATATTATTGAGGCGATGGGATAGGGGGTGCAGCTCGCCGTCCATAGCACCAGCGAAGAGGCACGACGCGCCGGCTGTAGCGCTAGGTTGGCTGGCGCGGCACGACGCCTAGTGCGCTGGGCCTCCATTCTTGTCCTCCTGCTCGGTCGATGCTATCTTCGTGTGTTCATTCCCCAAGCCCTTTTCTGTGTCCGACGTACTCCTCAAACTCTCAACATACGTACACATGAATAGGTTATATGATAGAAGCTTACAGGGTGTAACATCATTCCCCCCTTAGGAACATTCATCCTCGAATGTAATGTTAAACCTCAGAGACTCGACTCCTTGAGCTATAGCCGAAAAAATTTCGATAGAGTCTTCTCGGTAATATAGACTATTCGAAAACTTTAAATGAAGAAAATTCCAGCACAGGTGCCTCACAGGATGCTATCTGCAACTTAATAATATAGTGCCACTACATATATAAATGAATGATAACAATAACAATAAGGGCTCTACTCAATACCTGAAAACTATCTTGCCGTTTCTGAATTTGTTTGAATTTGTGTGTTGTCACTATAGAGCCTGGAACAACTGAAGATATTTAGATCTTACTTCATCCTTAGTTTCTCAATTTATCTCTGCTATATTCTTGTTCCTCTCAAAGTCTCTTATAGATCACCTCTTTGATCCTCACGGTAGCCCCTTCCAGACCCGGCTACCTAATGTTACTATTGGAACCGCCGCGTGGGACGGCTCTTCTGTGGCTTAACCATCCCCGACTGGGTCAATACGAGAAAAGGCCTCCTACATGCTTGAGTAGTGTTGATAAACAGATCCTAGTCCCGAAGGCAACTCTATCTCATACGCCACTTGGCCAATCTCCCGGAGGATCTTGTATATCTTAATGAACCTAGGGCTGGACTTGCCCTGCTTGTCAGATCTCATATGCCCTTCATTGTGAAATTTTTAGGAACATCCAGTCATTGCATCAATCTCTTACTTCTCCATATGCTAGAATAAGACTTATGATGAGTCTGGGCTGCCGGTACATATCTTCGAATTAGTTTAACTGTTTCCCTTTGACTAATGCAGTATGCTCAGTTCAATTATCCCTGACTTACCTTCTCCAGGCTTTCATTTAGGGGACCTACATTTCCATCTTTAAAATATCCTTGGGCGTTTGAGTCGGGTGCTCTGTTGGGACGGGAAACTGTACTCAAATTAACTTGCATCCCAATCTGTTCTAACAGCTTTTCCAGAGCTAAGTTGTAAGTTGTGGCCTTTGTCAAAATTTAATAAACACTAGGACGTCATATCGCCGGCATAGTTTTTTAATATTCAATTCTCCATAACCTTTAGCGAAAACATAATAACCGACAAGAAATGAATTAATCTCATTGGTCTTTCCACTCTAACTCGAATAGGATCGAATTTACACCTAGTACAGGTTAACCTAGTAACTATATTCATAATGTCTATTTCTCACTTCCACACAGGCACGACTATCTCCTGAATTAGCCTACCCAGTTTCTGATGTCCAACCTCTCTTTACTGGCCATTGGAGCTTTACTCCACAACTCGATAATATCTTTTTTCTTCTTATTCTACCAGTAGGTCTCTTTTATAACCTGATGCATTTTTATCAAAAATGGGTGGGTATATAAATACATGCTATGCCTTGCTATAATCTACTGATGAATCCCTGCCACATTTAGAACATAGAGTCGACCTTTGGGTCTCAACATATTGTCCCCTACTATATCAAAGGTCGGTGAATCCTTCTACTGGGCATTATCTCTGGCTGCACTAGGGTAGGGTCTCTGTATCGTCACACCCTTGCCTCCACAATTAGTGGTAATGTTGCAGTATTCTGGGTTACAACCTCACTATCCTCAAAATGTTATCTTAATGCTTATTTTTCGACATTCAGTGGAGATTCCAAGCTCTATAAACCCGCTACCACCCAGAGGTCATTCTATTCTCTTCCAAAGTTAGATTCTTGTGCCTTCTCCATACTTCTATAGGTTGAGATCTGAGGTTCGTGCCCCATGCATCTTACTGACAAAGATATTACTGATCAATTCTACTAACCTATATCATTCGGACCCGCACTCGCGCCAATTTCATGTTATACCCCGGGGGATCAAAGATCAGACAAGGAGTTGAAATGGGAAAACATCTGGAAAATATTGCAGCAGTGCAGGAAGAGTCGTTAGACGACTCGTGGGGTCTCCTCACGAGTCGTCAGGTGGCTCGTGGGAAGGCTGGACTGGGTTGAGGAGTTGAGGTCCCCATGGGTGTGGGAACGACCCGTGGTCAGCTACCACGAGTCTTCAGGTCTACCGTGGGGTGAGGTTGAGGAATTAATAGGAGGTCTAACCCGTGTAACTAATGGATGGGACCCCACAAGTCATGGCCAGTCCCAACGACTCATGAGGTGAGTCGTGATCGAGAAAGATGGTTTTTCATGAATGTTAAGGCAATGTTCATGACACAAGGTGACCACAAGTCGTGGTCTCGAGGTTTGAGTCATTACATCCCACATTACGAGCCCCAACAGATAGTTGACGGGTGACTCGACGAGTCATTGCCCGTCCTAACGAATCGTCAGGTCACTCGTTTGGGTCACTTGGCGGTTATTTTATGCGAAATAGTAAGGGCTTTCTCGTAATATCCTAAGTTACTAAGACCTATACTACGTCATTTAACGCTCGTTTTAGTGGGTTTTAAGCAGGGTAAAATTTATTCTAAGCCATTACCCTCATGCATGCAAGTTTGAAGGTTTGAAGGGAAGGTTCAAGGTGAAATATCAAGGTTTCCAATTGGAATCTCAGCTAGGCAATTAGAGGGTGTTAGAATTCACCTTTTCCAGGTATGTAAGGCTATGAGTGGGTGTTTTCTTCCACACCCATGCCCAATTGCATGATTCTTCAATCTCTTAACATGGGTATGATTAGATTATAGTTATATTGATGATTTATGAAGCTTGGGAGGATTCTAAGTTGTTTTACCTTATAAACATTGTTTTCTAAAATTTGAATCTAAAACGCCCATGGGTGAAGAGTTCATAAAAGAGGTGATTTATGGTAAATGTGTGGTGATGATGAAGTTGATGATGAATTTGATGATGAAAAGCATGTTTATAAAACTATCCATGATTTTGATGTTGTTTCCTAAATGAATTTCTTGGATTCTAGAATGATAGAGCTTAGGGTAATGCCCACATGTTGATTAAAGCGATGATTTTTCCCACATAAGCTTACCACAATGTTTAAATTAAAATTTCCAAATTTTTATTATGAATTCTAGCTTGTGGTATGTTGAGTAAATAATTCTACATGTAGCTTACCACATGATTTGGAGTAGATGCTTCCACCTACGATTGAGCTTGTGGTATGTTTCGAAATAAAGCTTCTCATATGCATGAGTTTATTATTGAGACGTACGGCAGTATTGAGCTTTGTCAAAGGACAATGTTGAGCTTCATTTCATACGATGTTGAGTCATGTATGATTTCATTTTGAGCTTTTTCAATAGACGATGTTGATCTTCGTTATATACGATGTAGAACATTGCATGTTTTTGGGAGAAGATTCTAGCACCAAGCGGGTTAAGGGTCAATTACCCTATGCCCCAGAACTACGTGCTAACGTAGGTTGATACTATTATATTATCAGGACCTCCCTTGTGAGCTATCCCTGGCCCAATTGTCCCTTCAGCTTGATATCGATATCATGGTATCATCCATCGCCCTGGCAAGGTTATGGACGGCTCTACCCACTTGAGTGTGATATTTGGGACCACATAAGCTTTATCGTGGTATGTCGGTTAAGTGACAAGTCACCCACTGTCTATATACTTCAGATTGGCATATTCATTACTCATGAAAATTACTTATGCATGCATGTTCATAAATCATGGTTTGACTCATTGTTCAGCATTTGATATAAATGTTATGCTTCAGCTTTTAGTCATTCGAGTCAGTCGTGATGTTATAAAGCCATGCATGGTCATGTTATGATAAGACTATGAATTCAGAAAGAATGCATGTATGCCTTTCCTCTCATGTTGAAAGCTTATGCTATATAATGAAATTTCTTAAATGATTTACTTTGCTTGAGCGGTTTCACTTACCTTGCATACGCGGTACATTTCACGTACTGACCACATACTTTTTATGTTGCATCATTTCATGATGCAAGATCGGGTTCTCAAGTTCAGCCCTGTTCGTAGTCGCTTATCAAAGACAGTACCTGCTTGATTGGTGAGTCCTCATCTTTTGAGGAATAGACTTTCAGTTATCTTGGTTGTATTTTCAGTTTTAGTATTGTTGAGCTAGTTGGGGGTATTGTCCCGTTAGCTCATCCAGATTAGAGGCTTATTATACTTAGACATGTATTTAGCTTCAGATGTTCATTCTGTTGTTATATTAATTTTGACTTCTGTTGAGTTTATAATTATGTTTCTTCATGTTTATTGAATGAGTTAGTGAATTCTTATTCCATGGGTCGACTTGGGGTCTCTCAAGGTCCCTTGTCCCATGTCTATGATCCAGGTCTATGCTCGGGTCGTGAAAAAATTGGCATCAGAGCCATAGGTTGATGTGTCCTAAGGAGTCTGAAAGTCGCGTTAGGTAGAGTCTTTTTCATGGGTGTGAAGCGCGCCACACTTATGACGAAGAGGCTACTAGACGTTTTAAGAAATGTTACTTCTTTCATGATCTATGTCGTGCGATGAAAAGCCTTTCTATTCTCCTAATTTGTGCTATCCGCGATTGCAGAATCATGGCTCCCCGAAAGATGAATGGAAGGAGGAATGGAGGTCGTGAGGGCCACGAGGATGGAAAAGGTCATGAGCATCAGCCAGCCCCACCAGTTCAGGAGCCTCAGGCACCGGAGACCAGCCGCTCATGCTAAGTTACGAGCTGCCATTCAGATGCTTGCGCAAGCCTTGACTACTTAGGTCAATCAGCAAACCGTTGCACATGTTCCTCAAAACAGTAATGCAGCGACGACCAGAGTCCGAGACTTCATGAGGATGAACCCGCCGGAGTTGTGGAGGTTTTAGCCTTTCATGATTGTAAGATTGTAATTAGAATCATAGACAAAAACATAATTAAATACTTACAACAATAATTGGAAGAAAACCTGCTTTAAATATTGACGAGCAAAATCATGAACAATTGATAAAACCAAGTATTAGAATTGCTCTCCAAAACTTGATAATAACTAAAAAATAATACTTCTCTCAATGTAATCACACATCTACTGCCTTCTCTTTTTGTTGTTCTACTAAAACAAAACATAAAAGGTATTTATGCATATATCAGCAACTTTTTCCTAGGCTAACAGGGAAATTTCCATAACTAGCGCCGGCTCGACTTACGACTAAGCATACGACCCATAATAGGATTGTATGGGTCGTACCTACCTTTCGTACATCCCTTGGATGCTGCAGATTTAAAAAACTATTGGCAACTGGTATGACTCGTACAATCCATCAGTGGCTTGGCCCTAAGAACTTTGACATCTTTTGAAGTTTTGTACGATTGTTGTGGTACGCCTCGTACCTTGCTCCTCTAACTTATAACTTCTTATTGCCTATGCAGTTCTGCCAAGTCTTTAAGAATCACTGAAGCTACCCATGGCTCATTGTATATGTCGTAAGTAGATGTTATGATCTGTGGGTTCCACCCGTACCAAGAGACTTTTTTGTGCAAATTTTCTCTGAAAATTTTCACGACTCCAATTACAGCTCATACCATCTTGGTATGGCTCATACTGAGAGTCATACTTTACCTTCACATTGTTTCAGCCTTCTGAGTTTTTCCATGAGTCTCAGTATGACTCATATAGTCAAGGTACAACTCGTACTGAGATTTACTTGGAAGATTTTCTGCACTTTTATGCATCTTTTGCACATTTTCGCTCCAACACCTTTTTTCCCTGAAAATAAAGTAAAAGAACCTCATATCCGTATAAACATACCTAAGTCCATGGTATTTCTCAATTTTAAGCGTCGAAAGTTTTGTAAACTCACAGCACATCAACAAAGACTTTTGCATGTCCTCAGGCCTAGAAAACAAAAAAGAAAATAAAAACGATGCTTAATTAGAAAATAAACCTAAGATACTACAACCAACATTAATCAAAATTTGCACCATAAACTCAAATAACTTTTGACCCTTTTTCCAGTAAACCAAATCAGCATATGAATATCAAGCAACCACAAACCATGATAAATAGAGATCAAGATATGTCATCTAGCTATTAGCAGATAGTCAAGTTATCACCAATGCTTTTCACATGGAATACTGGCAGAATAAAACACAAACCATGTACCCTCACAGCAAATGAAGTCCCCCACTCAATATATTGAAAAATATGAAACATGGGATTGAACAAGTAAGACTCTCACTCATACAAGGTAGTTCCAAATACTGCATGTTAGATACCATAGGCTTGCCCTTATTTTCTCTACTTCGGCTCTTCAGATGGTCAGGCTAGGATCACTATAGGACTTGATTCGACTTGTAATGTAGGCTTTTGGGATAGATATGATATATGTGGAATCTTTTCAGTGACTAAACCCTCCTTGGAACTACATACACGTGGCTCCACTTTTCACTTTTTTCACCCTTTTCGCTTTTTCCGGCTTTTACCTCCCTTTGCACAATTTTTATGTAATTGTATGGGTGTGGTGTGTTTTCTAAAATTTCATTCATCCTTCTCTATTTGTATCTTATTTTCAATTATTTCTTCTTTTTTTTTCTTTTGTCACAGCAAACCTCATTTTAAACCCTTTTTCTTTTTTCTTCCTTTTTCACCTCCCCAAGATCTATGCACCCCTAGTCTAGCTTCCCTCAACTTAAGCATTTTTCCTATGTTGAGGTTCACAATGTCCAAGGAGGGACCAGGGCCAAAACAGGTTTATTATAAAAATTGGGTATGGTTAATTGGTTAATAAAAGAATAATGGTTCATTTAAGGCTCAAAATCGGGATCAAGGAAATTATATTATTCAACTAGGGTAATTTAAGCTAAAAATGGGCTAAAAAAATGACCTTTGATCCATTCCTAAGAAATCATCCTAAAACCTATGTAAAGACCAACCAGGAAAGTTCTAGATCCTCTATGCAGTATTAAACTAGGTATAGACCTCACTCACTCATGGTACATATCTTGCATTCATTCTACCTGTCCAGTTTATACATGGCTAAGAAGAACAACTCATGCTAATAGACTGAATGACGCAAAAAGATCCACATAAATCATGCTTTGCAATCAACAAGTACATAGTTAACCATCAAAATTTTTTAAACAGGGTCAATTTTTCAAAACTTCAAAACTAGTGCAGTTTATTGGCTGAGTAATCCTAAGCTACTTTCTAACTAAACAAGAACAAACAAATAAAATAAAATCCTAAACATGTAAGTTCTACTAGATAGCATGCCCGAGGGAAAAGAAACACGGCAAAAAAA
>JACEIK010000397.1:356026-367898 GCA_018107945.1 Datura stramonium | reverse complement strand
GCACATTTATTGGACTCTATGTGCAGCTCATAGCTTAATCGTCAGTCTTACATAAAGTTCACTAGGATGGATTACTAATAAAATAATCTTATTACCTTGTGAACTAATGGGGAATATAATTCTAGTTTTTTCTTATCAATTTGATAACAACTTAATCATTATTTAGAATTACTTTTTCTTTTATTTGCAACCCCCTTCCAAATATTGACTACTTGTTGATTTACACATCATTAACATATTATTTCTTTTCAATTTCCTTGCGGGATCGACCCTAATCTATTTGGGTTACTACATTTGACAGCGATCGCGTTATACTTCATTGGGAGGTGTAATTTGGGCATGATTAAATTTGACGCCATTGCTGGAGAATACAATTTTGAAATAGTTAGTTGGTGTTTAAATTAGTCTTGTAGTCTTTATTTCGTGATTTACATTTTAAATTTTTTTCTTTTTGATTTTTCACAAGTTAGCATGTCAAACCCTGTGGCATAGCTTAATCTCCCATAGAAGGAGATGACTAAAGCACAGCGAGCTGAAGTTGTGCGACTGGCTAAAGAAGCTCAGTTAGGTGATAAAGCTAGGAGAGATGATGCTGCCCAATTAGCTTCCGCCTTGGCAGAAAGGAAAGAACAAAACCCCCATCATCCTCGTGGATGTAATGCTGTGCAAAATGTGATATTCAAGGTGGAATACGAATATGAGGAAGTTGGTTACACTAGATCCAATATTCTACCCCCTCTACCAGCTAGTGCTAAGTTTGACGTCAAAAAGTGCAATGATGCAATTGCTGAGCATGAAGGGGTTGTTCAATGGTTTGTCTGGTGAAGATTCCAAACCAGAACTTGATCAATTTCATTAGGATCTGCAATGCCTATAAACTGCTAGGGGTTTCCCAAGAGACCATTAGACTCAGGTTATTTCCTTCCTCACTAATAGGAAAAGCCGCTCTATGGTTGAATGAGCTTCCAGACGAGTCTATCACTACTTGGGCAGAGCCGACTGTAGCTTTCTTAGAGAGGTTTTTTCCACCCTCACGGACAATTCAATTGAGGGATGAAATTAATAATTTTAGACAATTACTTGGTGAAGCCTTACATGATGCGTGGCTAAGATTTAAAAAGAAGCTAAAGTAGTGTCTTAATCACAAGCTTCCTAAGGAAGTTCCTTTGGAGGTATTTTACAGATCACTAAGTGTCTCAAATAAAGCTATAGCAGATGGGATAGCAGAGGGGTCTATGATGACCCAAAATTTTGTAGAAGCTAGTGAAATACTAGCTATGATGATAAAGACCAACCGGGCATGACACTAGAGAAACTGAGGCCGCTGTAATAAACTATTCTATAGGCATTACAAAAGAGCAACGGAAGAAAGAAGAAGAACGAGATCAAGATATGACCATAAAAACCCAATAAGAACCGATCAACAAGCATCTAACAACAATGAATACACAAAAGGTGCATGCGGTGAATACTCAAACAAAGGGGCCCAGGTATGAAGATTACTACCCTGATATGGAAGAGGAGGCTAATTTTATAAAAATTAGGGGGATTTTTGGGCCAACACCCAAGGGACTAACCAAGACTCTTGGCATCAAGGTCAATAAAATCAAGGTCGAAACTACTATGGGAACAACAATTATGAACAGGTCTGCAAATAGGGACCAAGGTGCATGGTGAAATAGAGATTTCCCCAAAAATGACAGGAATGGAGCCTATGTACCTCCAAGAGTTAGAGAACCAGATGCAAACGACTCTAGCACAGGAAGGTTGGAGGACATGATGAGTCAAATGATGAAAAAGGTTGATTCCAATGAAGTAGGAATCAAAGAGATGAGGGGTGAACTATCATGCTTGAGTCAACTGGTAGATTCATATTCGAACTCCATCAAGCAACTAAAGCAACAAATGGGGCAAATCTCTGTAGCACTTAATCAGAGACTAAAGTGAACCTTGTTTGGCCACACCATTCCTAGCCACTGGAAAATGAGGTTCATTGCTTGTGAACACGGCCCAAACTGGTATCTTGATGGAGTCTGAGTAATCAAGATACCTATGTCATGCAACAACATTAAATCAAACGCTACTTTGGAGGCAACCCAAGGTATTTCAAATTTTGATTTTTATTTTTATTTTCAGAGTTAATTTGTTTGTTCAATTGTGCAGGAATTAATCCATAAACCACGAAATAATTTTTAAACATAATAGTTGAAAATAGGATGTGAAAAAAATTATCTCTGCCCCGCATAGATAGGTGCGACGCCAGGCCCTGTGTGGATGGACAAGCGCGATGCGTAGTCAATCATATGCAGGGACTGGCGCGATGTGGAGATATAGTCCAAGCACAAAAAGTAGCAGGCAAATGCAAGTCAACCTAACCCTAGGGATGATTTAAAGTACAAAAACCTAAATTTTTCCTCACTCTTCAGCATACCTCGCGCTGCACACCCCTATTTCTCTATATTTTCTCTCCAAAACTTCATCTTCTTCCCAAAATCTTTCAAATTTCTTCATCCAAACCATAAAAAACTTCAATTATCTTGAGATTTCACCAAAAATGGATCGAAAATCTAACAAAGAGAAAGGTGTGTCTTCTTCAAGTCATGGCACAAAAAGGTCAAGAATGGGTCAAGAGGCACAAAATAAGCATGCTAGCATTCCACAACCATCATGATAATATAGACTCCGCTGGGTCACAAAGCAAGAAGGTAAAAAGTGGTTTAAAGAGCAGAAAAATTAAATTCTCATGAATTATATGTTGATAAAGATAGCTTCGCATTTGAATTTCCTCACATGATTGATAGAATACATAATATCAAGTTGGATTTTGTGTTCAATGATCCTGGGGAAAGTAATTTAAATATGGTGAGGAAGTTTTTGGCAAATTAGGAGTCCAAGGAGAGGATGAACCAAGTCAAGATTAGAGGTCAAATTGTGAATTTTATGCTAATGGCTTTAAATACATTGCTTGGTACTCCTAATATTGATCCATAGGAAATGAAAGACACTTCTTTTGAGAACTCCTTATAGAGAGATACTACATACTCTTGGTGGTTCCAATTCAATAGAAAGATGGGCCTGACACCAGTAGTATGGTTATCACGTATCTTTTCCTTATAAACATATGAGTAGGGAGGCTAGAATGTGGTTAAAATTGTTAGTGCTTATTTTATTCCTAGGAAG
Source organism: Datura stramonium (assembly GCA_018107945.1). Taxonomy (NCBI): domain Eukaryota; kingdom Viridiplantae; phylum Streptophyta; class Magnoliopsida; order Solanales; family Solanaceae; genus Datura; species Datura stramonium. Next base: position 364,718 of record JACEIK010000397.1, on the reverse strand, counting down.
CATGTGACACATATTACTAGGGAGAGAGTTTGTCTTATTTTTGCTTTGATGACTGGAAGGCCGATAAATATTGGGGTGATTATTAGGGATGTCTTAAGAAGAGCGAGGGTGAAGAAGGGATAGAAATTTAGTTTTTGGGGTCTTTTGACCCGATTTCTGAGAGAGCAGTAGGTTGAGGAGGAGGTAGTCAATTATAGACCATGGTATGACCCAAAAGGGCTAGATGTAACAAAGACAAAGGAGCCTAAGAGTATACATGGTCATGTGATGTATATCAGTGAGAGAAATACACACATTGATAATGTTCTTAGTCACATGTATGGCATGCAAATGCTCAGTTGAGGATGAACAGGGTGACGGATGAGCAGCTACAATAGTTGAGAATGAACTACCCTTTGATCCAGCATCCTAGAGCTCTTTGTAGAGTTAGGCCAGGTTTTATGGAACCCTTTGATGATGATGATGCTACTGATGAGGAGCAGGCTCAACTTGACTTCGATTTGAAGTTCGATGGTGATGATGGAGATGACTCAAATATGGGGTGATCTTCTTATGCCCCCACACATGACAAGGATTAGGCCTAGGGAGTTCTTCTTTAACTCTTTTACTTGTGCATTATTGTTTTAGCACTACAGTGTTATTGACGAAGTGTTGGGTGGGAGAAGTAAACTTCCTTATCCCATGTATGCCTTGATTTCTAAATTTGTTCATGGTGGGCCTATATTTTATTGTGATGCATGACTTATTCCTTCTAGCTTGGAGTATTTTTATTATGTTTTTGGTTTTATTTTCATTTAGGTTCCCCAGATTTTTATTTTTGATACTTTTCCAGTGGATAGTCCTTAGAACCGATTAGAGGGTCTAGATTTTTTTTGATTAATAGTCATGATTGTTCCAGTGATGGATGGATGGTGATCATCATAAGGGAAAAATAGTCATTGGTAGAAGAACAAAAACTTGAGAACCTTACAAATGCTAGATGCTTCACTTAGGCTATCATTGAGACTGCATGATTCATTCAAAAATGCATGAAAAGGTAGAAACACTTAGACTTTTGGAACTTGACTCCTATGATTGAAAAATTGGGCGTAATAATATGAGACATTCAATATGGATATATGTGCTTATGTAATCTTGATTACCATTATTGAACCATTTATGCCATTGTGTGTATGAGATATTTTTGCCTATTCGATCTATCAATTTGATGTCTAGAACTTGCCTGGTGTGTATGAGAAATGAAATGACAATGTTGAATCTAGAAAATGATATAGATATTTCGTTGATAACCTAGTAGTATCTTGATTTTTCCTACCTTAATGTAATTATCATAGTTAGCCATTTTGAGCCTTTGTAACTATTCGTACGTCGTTACGAGGGAGTGAGTTTAGAACACCCTAGCTGGCCTAAATTGGGGGTAGGAACGTATTGGTTGAGTGTTAGTGAAAATTCTGAGTTGGGGGAGTGGTTGAGAGAAAGATTGGGAGCTACGGGTTACTAGGACTGCTATAGTGGTGGGATTTCCGCTGCAACGAGAGCACATGACGGTCGGAGTTTCACAGTAATAGACCAGGAGAATAACCGTTGGATCTACGATAGTGGTTTCCTGACTGCTATAGCGAATAATGGGAATCAGAAAGTGGATTTTAAGTAGAATTTTAAGGGTTCTGAACCCATTATTTCCAAAGCACGAACTCCCAAGAGCTAGAGTCAAGTTTCCCCTAGAGAAGTGCGATCTCCCTTCTCAAGGTTAGAAACTTAACTTACTTCTTATATGGTTGATTCCTTAACACCTATGAATCAAGGGGGGGGGAGGTTCCTGATGGTAATTTTTCTAGCAAGAGAACCCTAGGTTGGTAGAACTAGGGAAAAACTATGGGGAACTAATGGCTATTGATTTCTAATTTTAAAAGGGGGTAATGATCACTCCCTAAGGTGTGGTTCTTATAGAACGTGGTTCATGTAGAAATTAAGACCTAGTACTAGGTGAAATTGGGACTTCACCCTTAAAAGTTGCCTTAAATAGGGTTTGAGGGAGTAATATTAAAAATTGATCCATGGGAAACAAAGTGGTTTGTGATAATGGGCAGGATGGGATGAATTTGAATTCTCAAAACCCTTGTTTTGGTAGTAGACTATTTAATTATTTTAATCTCTTGTTTTTAGACTTTGAATGTTTGAAGGCATTGAGGAAAGGCAAGGTTCCCATAGAGTGATTGACATTTGAACCCTCCAAATCGAGGTAGGTTATGGTTTAGAAGGAGTTAGACTTTTCATAATGGTATGCTTATATGTGGAACAATAATGTGTATGTTGGTCTCTAGACCTTAAGTATTTTAATCTTCCTTATTAAATTCCCTGATTGAGTGATCCTAATGCGATGTTGTTACCTATATAATATGGAATTTTCCCTGATTGAGTGATCCTAATGCAATGTTGTTACCTGTGTAAAGTGTAATTGAATGTATATGGTTGTTCATGTCCTTTTGTACTTGTTGAGAAATGATTTGAATCTTTTAAATATTTTAGTTAATGGGGGTAAGATGATACCTCCTAAAAGTTATAATAACAGATTTAATGAGAATATATTTACTATGACAATGAATGTTGAAAATATGAATATCCTAAGATGAGTTACTTGTGCCCAAGGGAAGCATCCGACCGAGCAAGATTGACTGAGTTGCTCGTGTCGGAGGGGAGCATCTGGATGAGCATATGAGTGGGAGCGGGTACTACGCCGGTACAATACATGGATTTTTATAGTCCCTTGCAGGTCATGACTGGATAGGTAGAAATAAAACCCTCTAGCATGTGTGTACATCGATGTTCAGTGACGGAGTGTTCATGGTGATGTGATGGAGAGATGTGCCCTACATATCCTTATTCATTGTGTTATTTGATGTATTGTAAGAATGTGAGAATGGAACCTAGTTTGTGTATCTGACTGAACTGAACTTGTGGTCATGGTTTGCTATTTGAATTGTTGAAGCATTGCAATTACTTGACGGATGAAATATTTATACAAGAACTAGTGATTGAGTTATGCAACCTTTAAAATGATTCATTCTATACCTTATGTGGTTATGAGGTATCTTTCGTATATTGATGACTTTGAAATATGTTGATGATTATGATAATGTGTAGGTCATAAAGAGTTGGTAAAATGATGAATGTGTAGCTATGTTGAGCTACTACCAAGGCAGTACCAATGCAACGAGACTTGTTCCGCCACGACAAGACCATGGCAGTGGACAAGCAACCGTTGTGGGGATGGCCCACCAGTGAGCATGCCGGTTAGCAACTGAGTAGATTTACTTCCTAAAATGAGTATGGTCATGTATGAAAGATATTCTGGGCTAATTTCTTATTGTTGTTTGTATGTATATTATTATTAAGGTTGGCTGATGATGCCTACCAGTATTGTGTTTTGTACTGATGCTACTCCTGTACTTTTTTTCTGAGTGTAGTACTCATGTACTTGCAATGATGCAAGTTACCTACCGACTCATAGCTCACGGACTTCTTCTTGGTCATAAGGTCCTTCACGAACATGGCATGTCTAGGAATCTGCTCCAATGCCTCAACCAATGGTATGTTCACAGATAACTATTTAAGCATAGAAAGAAATTTCTGAAACTTAGCATCCTCCACCTTCTTTTTCATCCTTTGAGGGAATGGTGGTGGTGGTCGAGGGATAGCCTTATAAATTTGCCTGCCCCCTTGCTTCTTACTATTATCAGCTTCGGACTCCTTTGCACCAATTGGAGCCCTGGTCAACTCAGCCTCACTTATGATCTCATGCTCAGAAACCTCATCTTCCTCACCAAACCCAATCTCCTTTTGTCTTTCTATCTCAACTACAACCGGCAAAGGGGGGTCAACTATGATCTTTCCACTCCTAGTCATTACAGCCATATAGTGACTATCATTCTTTGGATTCTGCATTATGTTGCTAGGAAGTGTTCCCTTCTGCCTCTGGTTTAGGGTAGTAGACATCTGATCAAATTATTTCTCAATCTGTTTGATCATAGTGACATGCGATTCAACTTTATGGTTCTTACCCAATATATCCCCTCGGATCTCCCTCAGCTGATCATTAGTGGAGTTTACCTTCTTGAGCATTTCATCCATCATGTTCTCCAATCTGGAGGGTCCATTCTCACCGTCCATGTGCATTAGGAGGAACATACAAACTTGTGCGGTTGTTGCAATAACCATTATTCTTTCTCCATTCTCCAACTATCCCACGACCTCTGCTCCTATCCCTATACCTATTGCGGTTGTAGTTGTCCTAGGAATAGTTTAGACCTTGATTTCTGGAACCTTGGTGCCAAAGTATCCTTTCTAGAACCTTGGGCATTGGCTTGGAAACCTACAACCTGATTATCTAGGAAGTTTGCCTCCTCCTCGGAATTTGAATGCTCCTGCCCCAGTTCCATACCCTGAGCTCCCACTGTATTTACCTTCCTGGCAGTAGCACCCATAATATGCTTTGTAAGCAGGTCTAATGGTGTCCGTATATGAGCTAGTTCTTGATCACGCTCCTTCTCCTTTCTACGTTGATCCACAAAAATACCAATAACATATGTACCTGCAGCTACCTCCGCTTCCCTGGTGTTCCAGGCCCTATTCGTCTTAGTCATTCAGTCTAAAATAATAACATCTTGCTCCCATGTGTGACTTATCAGTGCTCCTCCCGCTACAGTATCTTCTACAACTTTTGTGCTGCTATTCAAGGACCTGTAAAAACTCTCCAACAAACTGTTAGAATTTTATGGTTTGGGCACTTGGTAAACATCATTTTAAATCTCAACCAAGTTTCATGAGGTTCCTCCATTTTTAGTTGTCGAAAGTTATAAATCTCGTCCTTTAGCTGTAGCATACTGGAGGGTGGGAAGAACCATTCTAGGAATGTGTTATACCCCGGAAGCTTAAAGATCGGACCCGGGAGTTAAAATGGAAAAATTGTGCAATTGATGTTGCAAGCGCATGATGGGTCGTGCGAAGACTCGTGAGGAGACCCCACAAGTCGTCAAGTGACTCATGGGCAGGCCTGGAATAATGAAGAATCGAGGTCCCCATAAGGGAGAGAACGACTCGTGGTTAGCCACCACCAGTCGTCATGTCACTCCTGGGGTGATGTTGGAATTAGATAGGAAGAATTACCATTGTATCCAACGGATGGGAGCCCACGAGTCGTGGCTAGTCCCAACGACTCGTGAGGTGAGTCTTGATCAAGCAAATGTTTTTTCATGAATGTTAAGGCAGTTTACCTGATGGGAAGTGACAACGAGTCATGGCCATGGGGGATAAGTCGTTAAGTCATTCGTCACGAGCCCCAGCAGACCAGCTATCCAGTGTACTTGACAAGCAATCCAACAGATCGTTGGCCCTGGTAACGAGTCGTCAGGTCGTCCGTTAGGATCTCTGACAGTTATTTTCAGAGATTTTAGTATGGATTTTCCGTAATTCCTAACTTCTAGGGGCCTATACTACGTCGTTTTAGGCTCTATTTAGTAGGGTTTTAGTAGGGGAAAACCTATCCTAAGCCATTATTCTCATGCATGCAAGTTTGAAGGTTTGAAGAGGAGGGTCAAGGTGAAATCTCAAGGTTTTCAATTGGAATCTCAGCTGGGCAATTAGAGGGCGTTAGAATTCACCATTCCCAGGTATGTATGGCTATGAGCGGGTGTCTTCTTCCGCACCCATGCGCAATTTGTATCAAAGTGTGATAAACTATCTATGATCAAGTATGGGATTTTACCCAATTGCATGATTCTTCAATCTCTATACATGGGAATGATTAGATTGTGTTTATATTGGTGATTTATGAAGCTTGGGCGGATTCTAAATTGTTTTTCCTTATAAAATTTATTTTCCAAACATTGAATCTTAAACGCCCATGGATGGTGAGTTCATAAACGAAGTGATTTATGACAAATGTGTGATGATGATGAGGTTGATGATGAAAAGCATATTTCTAAAACTACCCATGATCTATGTTGTTGTTTTCAAAAAAGAATTTATTAGATCCAAGTATGATGGAGCTTTGGGTGATGCCCACATATCGATTTAAACTGATGATTTTCCCAACATAAGCTTACCACATTGTTGAAGTGAAATTTCTCAATTTTTATTATAAATTCTAGCTTATGGTATGTTTATTAAATATTTCTGTACATAGCTTACCACATGATTTGGAGTAGATGTTCCTACCTATGATTGAGCTTGTGGTATGTTTCGAAATAAAGCTTCTCATATGCATGATATCATAATTGAGATGAAGGTCATCATTGAGCTTTTTCAATAGACAATGTTGAGCTTCATATCCATATGATGTATAGTTTATGCATGATTTCTTTATGAACTTTGTAAATAGACATTGTTGGGCTTCATTTAACACGATGTTGAGTTATGCATGATTTCATGTTGAGCTTCATCAATAGACGATGTTGAGATTCATCACTAAATAATGTTGAGCTTTGTTATATACGATGTAGAGCATTGCATGTTTTGGGAGAAGAGTCTAGCACCGAGCGGGTTAACTACGCGCCAACGAAGGTTGATACTGTTATACTATATGGACCTCCCTTGTGAGCTATCCTCGGCCTGATTGTCCCTTTAGCTTGAATTCGATATCATGGTATCTTCCATCGCCCTAGCAAAGTTATGGATGAATCTACCCACTTGAGTGTGTAGTTGGGACCACGTAAGCTCTATCATGGTATGTTAGTTAAGTGAAGAGTCTCGCACTGTATATATCATTCAGTTTTTCATATTCGTTACTCATGATGATTACTTATGCATGCACGTTTAAAAACAAAGGTTTGACTCATTGTTTAGCTTTTGATATAAAATTATGTCTCAGCTTTGAGTTATTCGAGTTAGTCATGATGTACTAAAGCTATGAATTATGATAAGAGTACTATTTCAGAATGAATGCATATAGCCTTCTACCTATACTTAAAAGCTTATGATGTGTTATAAAATGTTTTAAATGATTTATTTTACTAAAGTGGTTTTACTTATCTTGCATACTTGGTACATTCCACGTACTGACCGCTTACTTCTATCCTGTATCATTTCATGATACAGGATCCGGCTCGCAGCTTTAGCCCCATCCTTAGATAGCTTTCCGAAATTAGTATCTGCGCGGATTGATGAGTCCTCAACCTTCAAGGACTAGACTATCATTTTCCTTTATGTATTTCCAGTTTCAGTATTGTTGAGTTAGTTGGGGTCTTGTCCCATCAACTCGTTCAGATTAGAGGCTTTCAGACTTATATATGTGTTGCTTCAGATATTATTCCGTTGTGTCGTTGTATGAGACTTCCGCTAAGTTATAGTTTATGTTTTCTTCAATTTTTTACTGAATGAGTTTGTGGAATTCTTATATCATGGGTTGACTTGGGGTCTCTCGGGGTCCCTTTTCACGTTTTCACGATCCGGGCCTCTGTTCGGTTCGTGACAAACTTGATATCGGAGCCATAGGTTTGATGTGTTCTAGGGAGTCTGAAAGCCACGTTAGGTAGAGTCTTTTTCGTTGGTGTGACTCCATACTTATGAAGAAGTGGCTACTAGACGTTTTAGGAAATGTTCCCTTCTTTCATGATCTGTGTCGTGCGGTGAAAAGCCTTTCTATCCTCCTAATTTGTGCTATTCGCGATTGCAGAATCATGGCTCCTAGAAGGATGAATGGAAGGAGAAATGGAGGTGGTGAAGGCCACGAGGATGCAAATGGTCATAAGCATCAGCCAACCCCACCAGTTTAGGAGCCTCAAGCACCGCAGTCAGCCGCTCATGCTGAGTTCCAAGCTGCCATTCAGATGCTTGAGCAGGCCTTGACCGCTCAGGTCAATCTGCAGGCCATTACGCATGTTTCAAAAAATGGAAATGCAGCAGCGGCTCGAGTCAGGGACTTCTTGAGAATGAACCCGCTGGAGTTCTTGGGGTCCAAGGTAGATGAGGACCCACATGACTTCATAGATGATATTGTCAACATCACCCAGGTTATGAGGGTGAGCAGTGTTTAGTGCACACATTTGGCCTCCTACAAGTTGAAGGGGGTTGCGCTTATTTGGTTCTGCCAGTGGATGGACTGCAGGGTCGCAGGAGCAGGTTCGATCACATGGGAGGAGTTTTAGGTAGCATTCCTAGATTGGTTCTTCCCTCGAGAGATGAGGGAGTTGAAGGCAGCTAAATTCGTGAATCTAAAGTAAGGAAGGATGACAGTTCAAGAGTACGCCCTTGAGTTAACCTTCCAATCTAAGTATTCCCCGGAGTTAGTGGCCGACCAACGGGCGTGGGTGAGTAGATTTGTGCATCGTATAGCAGGATATTTTGATAAGGACTGCAGGACCGCTATTCTCCATTAGGACATGGACTTCCCCCGCATTGTGTTGTACGCTCAACAAATGTAGGATTCACATTCGAGGGAGAGGGAGGCCAAGAGGGCTAGGACCGAGTGTCACAGATTCTCTTAGTAGAGGTCCAGTGGTGGGCACCGACAGCAAACCCACCAGAGATCATCATCCCCAGCATCTTCAGCGTTGAGTGTGCCATCTAGTCCTAGACATGACAAGAGAGGGCAAGCGTCAAGCTCGAGGAGTCATAGCATTAGACCCACAGACTCCAGCATTTCAGTTTGTCGCAGGTGCAGCCGAGGCAACACAGGCTAGTGCTTGGCGGGGTC
>JACEIK010000397.1:331885-355506 GCA_018107945.1 Datura stramonium | reverse complement strand
CTAAGGGTTGTTTGTACCATCTAGTTAGGGTTAAGGATGTGGAATTCAAAACCCTGACTATCCAATCAGTACTAGTAGTACGTGAGTATCCAGAGGTCTTTCCTGATGATTTGCTAGGTGTTCCTCCTGAGCGGGAGATTGATTTCGGTATAGATCTCCTTCCCAACATGCAACAAGTATCTATTCTGCCTTACATAATGGCTCCAACTGAGCTAAAAGAGTTGAAGGATCAGTTAGATAATGGCTTTATTAGGTCGAGTAAGTCTCCATGGGGTGCACCAGTGTTATTTGTCCAGAAGAAGGATGGTTCACTTTGGATGTGCATTGACTTTCAGAAGTTGAACAAGGTTACCGTTAAGAATAGGTACCCCTTACCCAGGATCGATGATATGTTTGACCAGCTTCAGGGTGCCAAGTGTTTCTCCAAGATTTATCTTAGATCCGAGTATTACCAACTCAGGGTTCGGGAGAGTGACATCCGAAACACCTCTTTTAGGATTTGGTATGGTCACTATGAATTTGTTGTTATGTATTTTGGACTAACCAATGCCCCTATAGTTTTTATGGATCTAATGAACAGGGTATTCAATGAATATTGGGACATGTTCGTGATTGTGTTCATTGATGACATCCTTATATACTCTCGGAGTGAGGAGGAGCATGCCGCACACTTGAGAATAGTGCTTCAGACCCTCAAGGATCACCGATTGTATGCAAAGTTCAGCAAATGTGAGTTTTGGTTGGACTCGGTGGAATTTCTAGGCCAGATGGTATCAGGTAAGGGCATAAAAGTAGATTCTCAAAAGATCGAGGCGATAAAGAATTGGCTAGACTAGCGAACCCATCAGATATCAGGAGCTTTTTCGGCTTAGCGGGTTATTATCGGAGATTCGTTGAGGGTTTTTCATCCATTACAGCCCCATTGACTAAGTTGACTCAGAAGAAGATGAGGTTCCAATGGTCGTAGGCTTGTGAGAAAAGCTTCCAGGAGTTGAAGGCCCGACTCACTTCAGCACTAGTGTTGACTCTACCTGAGGGTACGGATGGCTTTGCAGTGTATTGCGATGCTTCGCGAGTTGGACTCGGGTGTGTGTTGATGCAACATGGAAAAGTGATAACATATGGCTCGAAACAGTTGAAAGTTCATGAAAAGAACTACCCGACTCATGATCTTGAATTGGCCGCGGTGGTGTTTGCGTTGATGATATGGCGTCATTACTTGTATGGCGTCCACATGGATGTATTCATGCATCACAAGAGCTTGCAATATGTGTTCACGCAGAAAGATCTCAATCTTCGGCAAAGGAGGTTGTTGGAGTTACTAAAGGACTACGACATGAGTGTCCTTTACCACCCGGGTAAAGCTAATATGGTAGCGGATGCACTTAGTAGACTCTCTATGGAGAGTGTGTCTCACGTGGATGAGGGAAAGAAAAAGCTGGTGAAGGATGTCCATCGACTTGCGAGGTTGGGAGTTAGATTGGTTAACTCGACCAATGGAGGCATTGTTGTGAAAAAAGGATCAGAATCGTCCTTGGTAACGGATGTGAATTCTAGGAAAGATGAGGATCCAATTCTAGTAAAGTTGAAGGAAGCCATTGGAAGTTAGAAGGTGGAGGTTTTCCCCAAGGGGGAGATGGGGTGTTGCGGTACCAGGGTTGTCTATGTGTTCCAAATTTTGATAATTTGAGGGACCGGATATTGTATGAGGCACATGGGTCCAAGTATTCCATCCATCCGGGTGCCACCAAGATGTATCATCATTTTCGGGAAATATATTGGTGGAACGGCATGAAGAGGGATATTGCAGAATTCTTAGCCAAGTGCCTGAACTGCCAACAAGTGAAAGTTGAGAATCAAAGGCCGGGAGGCGTATTGTAGGATATTAACATTCCTATGTGGAAGTGGGAAGAGATTAATATGGATTTCATTACAGTCCTACCTCATACTCGCCGACACTACAATTCCATTTGGGTGGTGATCGACAGGTTGACCAAGGAGGCATACTTTCTACCGATCAAAACCACAGATTCAGTGGATGATTATGCCAGATTGTATATACGGGAGTTTGTTCGACTTCAAGGAGTGCCCTTGTCTATTATTTCAGACCGAGGTTCTAAGTTTACCTCCCAATTCTAGCATTCTTTCCAAAAAGGGCTTGGGACACAAGTTAAACTCAACACAGCATTTCATCCGCAAATGGATGGCCAGGCGGAGCGGACAATTCAAACTATTGAGGACATGTTAAGGGCTTGTGTGATGGACTTTAAAGGTAGTTGGGATGATCACTTGCCTTTAATCGAGTTCGCTTACAATAACACCTATCACTTTAATATCCAAATGGCACCGTTCGAGGCTCTTTATGGGCAGAGGTGTAGATCGCCCATCAGATGGTTTGAGGTTGGTAAGGCAGCTATGATAGGGAAAGACTCAGTTCACGAGGCTATGGTGCAGGTTCAGTTGATAAGGGACAAGCTAAAAACTGCTCACAGTCGGCAAAAGTCATATGCGGATGTGAGAAGAAGGGATTTGGAGTTTGAGGTGGACGATTGGGTATTTCTAAAGGTATCTCCCGTGATGGGAGTCATGTTTTTCGGAAAGAAAGGAAAACTCAGACCCTGCTATATTGGTCCCTACCGGGTTATGAGAAGAGTTGGTAAGGTAGCGTATGAGTTGGACTTGCCCTCAGATTTATTTTTAGTTCATCCCATCTTTCATGTATCACTCTTGGAAAAGTGCTTGGGTGGTCCAGCTTTAGTAGTCCCGGTGGAAAGTTTTGGTGTGGGAGATAGCCTCAGTTACAAGGAAATTCCGACTGCAATCTTGGATTGTCAGGTTCGGAGTATGTGGAACAAAGAAGTAGTGTCGGTGAAGGTGTTGTGGAGAAACAACATATTGAGGGAGCTATGAGGGAAGCCGAAGCGGCTATGATGGCTAAATACCCCCACCTGTTCCCTACCAGCTCAGTTTCAGTTTGAGGTATCAGTTTCTGCCCTAATTATCTAATCAGTTTCTGCCCTAATTATCTAATCAGTTTCCATGTTCACTTCATGTGCGCAAGTTTGAATTATGTCATGATAAATGTACGTGATGCCTGAATTCAGTCCAGCTATGTAGTTTTTCCGGAGGTAGTCATTCCGTTAGTTTTCGATTTTAATAATAAGTATTTGCATATGATGATTGTATGTTTCTACGTTTTCTGTGTGTTTCTAACATTTGAGGATTAATTTTCCCAAGGGGAAGATATTGTTATACCCCCGAAAGCTCAAAGATTAGACCTGGGAGTTGAAACGGGAAAATTGTGGAATTGATGATGTAGGCACAGGATGAGTCGTCAAGTGACTCGTGGGCAGGCCTAGAATAATGAAGAATCGAGGTCCCCACAAGGGAGAGAATGAATCGTGGTCATCCACCACGAGTCGTCATGTCACTTGTAGGGTGTTGTTGGAATTAGATTGGAAGAATTACCAGTGTACCCAAAGGATGAGACCCCACGAGTCGTGGCCAGTCCCAACGACTCATGAGGTTAGTCGTGATCAAGCAAATAGTTTTTCATGAATGTTAAGGTAGTGTACCTGACGGGAGTTGACCACGAGTCATGGCCACGGGGGACGAGTCGCTAAGTCATCCATTACGAGCCCCAACAGACCAGCATCCAGTGTACTTGATGAGCAATCCAGCAGATCGTTGGCCCTAGTAACGAGTCATCAGATTGTCCATTAGGATCCCCTGAAAGTTATTTTCAGCGATTTTAGTAAGGGCTTTTCCGTAATTCCAAAGTTCCAGGGGTCTATACTACATCGTTTAAGGCTTGTTTTAGTGGGTTTTTAGCAAGGGAAAACCTATCCTAAGCCATTATTCTCATGCATGCAAGTTTGAAGGTTTGAAGATGAGGTTAAAGGTGAAATCTCAAGGTTTACCCAATTGCATGATTCTTCAATCTCTATACATGGGTATGACTAGATTGTATTTATATTAGTGATTTATGAAGCTTGGGCGGATTTTAAATTGTTTTTCCTTATAAAATTTGTTTTCCAAAAATTGAATCTAAAACGCCCATGGATGGTGAGTTCATAAAAGAAGTGATTTATGACAAATGTGTGATGATGATGAGGTTGATGATGAAAAACATGTCTCTAAAACTACTCATGATCTATGTTGTTATTTTAAAAAAGAATTGATTAGATCCAAGTATGACGGAGCTTTGAGCGATGCCCACATATCGATTTAAAGTGATGATTTTCCCTACATAAGCTTACAACATTGTTGAAGTGAAATTTCTCAATTTTAATTATAAATTCTAGCTTGTGGTATGTTAAGTAAATATTTATATATGTAGCTTACCACATGATTTGGAGTACATGCTCCCACCTATGATTGAGCTTATGGTATGTTTCGAAATAAAGCTCCTCATATACATGATTTCATAATTGAGATGTAGGTCATTATTGATCTTTGTCAATAGACAATGTTGAGCTTCATATCCATATGATGTCGAGTCTATGCATGATTTCATTATGGCTTTGTCAATAGACAATGTTGGGCTTCGTTTCACACAATGTTGAGTTATGCATGATTTCATGTTGAGCTTCATCAATAGATGATGTTGAGCTTCATCAATAGATGATGTTGAGCTTCGTCAATAGACGATGTTGAGCTTCGTTATATACGATATAGAGAATTGCATGTTTTGGGAGAAGAGTGTAGAACCGAGCGGGTTAAGGGTCGATTACCCTATGCCCCAGAACTATGCGCCAACATAGGTTGATACTATTATACTATTGGGACCTCCCTTGTGAGCTATCCCCATCCTGATTGGCCCTTCAGCTTGATATCGATATCATGGTATCGTCCATTGCGCTGGAAAGGTTATGGATGGCTCTACCCACTTGAGTGTGATAGTTGGGACCACTTAAGCTCTATCATGGTATGTCGGTTAAGTGATGAGTCTCCCACTGTCTATATCATTCAATTTTGCATATTCATTGCTCATGATTATTACTTATGCATGCATGTTCAAAAAGCAAGGTTTGAATCATTGTTTAGCTTTTGATATAAATGTTATGTCTCAACTTTGAGTCTTTTGAGTTAGTCATGATGTACTAAAGCTATGCATGAACACGTTATGATAAGAGTACTATTTCAGAATGAATACATGTAGCCTTCTACCTATAATTAAAAGCTTATGATGTGTTATGAAATGTTTTAAATGATTTATTTTACTAAAGAAGTTTTACTTACCTCGCATACTCGGTACATTCCACGTACTGACAGCATACTTCTATGCTGTATCGTTTCATGATATAGGATCCGGCTCGCAGCTTCAGCCCCATCCTTAGACAACTTTCCGAAGTTAGTATCTGCTCAGATTGGTGAGTCCTCAACCTTCGAGGACTAGACTATCATTTTCCTTTATGTATTTCCAGTTTAGTATTGTTGAGTTTGTTGGGGTCTTGTCCCATCAACTCGTTTAGATTAGAGGCTTTCAGGATTATGTATGTATAGTTTCGGATATTATTTGATGTGCCATTGTATGAGACTTCTGCTGAGTTATAGTTTATGTTTTCTTCATTTTTTTACTGAATGAGTTAGTTGAATGCTTATGCCATGGGTCGACTTGGGGTCTCTCGGGGTCCCTTATCCCATGTCTATGATCCGGGCCTCTGTTCGGGTCGTGACAGAAAGTCTGTTTAAGCTCCCTCCAGTTGGTAATGGAGTCATTGGGCAACTCCGATAACCATAAAGTAGCCTCTACATAAAGAGAGAAGGGAAAGAGTCTCAACCTTATTGAATCTTGGCTTATAGTGGAAAACTTGTACACCTTGCATATTCCAACGAAGTTCATCAAGTGCATGTTGGCATTATCAGCTGCATGACCACTAAACACCCCTTTCTTATTAAGCAACTATATCATCATTCTAGTAATGTCAAACTTTGCCCCAGTAGACAAAGGTTGTGGTACGATATCTTCACTTGACCCGACTTCATCAATATTCGGGTCATCCTCATCATAGAATTGATGAATATATCTTTGGCCTCTATTGCCCCTTCTACGGTGGACAACATTTAGGACTTCCTCCTGAGCATCCTCATCTTCGTAAAATGCAGCTTGTTGAGCTTCTTCAACAATACTGGCCTCTCTTTGCTCAAAGTTTTCCATTCTCCGCAATATTCGCTCTAGTTCAAGACCAAGAGGAATTAGGGGGTTTATGCTCCATCGAGTACTTGGCATTCACCAAGAGACAACCTGTGGGTGTCAGAAACAAAAAGAGAACATAAATGAAGAAATAACAACTAAATGTTAAACACAACAATTACTCTAATCCTAAGCCATATTCCATGGCAACAGAGCAACTTTTTGAAAATGCTTAAACTCAGACTCTTGATTAAGCATGAAGCAGACCTTGTCAATAAAGAACCCAACAAATATTAGGGTCCATCCCACAGGGGATAAGGTCAGGATGTAGAATAACGCTACTATTTATGCTTTTAAGTATGTTATCTCCGAAAAGGGGGTTTTATAAAAGCAATTATAAGACAAGGATGAGAATTGGTTGTTGTTGATCAATATTATGCAATTAATTGGCGTAAGTGTTCTCCACGGATTCATAACTACTTTGGGTTTCACACTCGTGATCTATCCCAATGCTTACTTGTAGAACTTGATGATTAGGGTTCATCCCTATTGTATGACTATACTCAATCACTGGGTAATCATGAGTGATTTCAATTCAAACATTATCAAATTTGTCCTAAATTAACTATCCTGCGATCGCAGCTCAAGTCATACAATGATAAAGATCAAGGCTTTGTTGTAATTCTCTTCTCCTAATCTCTACTTATCTAGGTTCAAGCAAGTAAAGAATTCGGGTGTTTCCTAATGTTGCACTCTGTTAAAAATATTAAATATGAAGAGAATACAATACATGATTTTAGCATTGGTTTAGAATCAGTTTGTGTAACCCTAATTCGTCAATTTACCATGGTTCTCATAATCCTAGTTGTAGAGGTTTTAGCTTCTCATGATTGTAAGAGAATAATAAGCATTCATAGAAAAAACACATAAATTAAATACTTATAAAGATGATTAAAAGAAAATCTGCTTGATTATTGCAAGAATTGATGATAAATAATTCAAGAACAAGGAAGAAAATCAAAGCTAGAAGATCTCCAAGACTTGAATTAGAGTTATCAACAACTTGTCTCTCAGTGTAAGAAAAACTTAATGTCCGGCTCTCTTTATTGAAAATAACCTAAAAAGTATTTATACAAATAATTGGAACCTTCTGCGAAGTAAACAGGGAAAATACTAAAAACTCTTGCCACCTTCACCTATGACCCATAACAGGATTGTACGGTTCATACCTTAACTAGCTTCTACTAAATATTGCTAAGTGTTAAAACATGGTACAACTTGTACCAAGAACCTACGAGTAGTACATTCTTCCCATGGTTTGATCTTGTACTTGCTAGCATCTCTGCTAACTTCAACTAATGGCTTGGTATGACTCATACCTCAATTCCAGGATCCGTGAATCTTTCTTATACCTTGAGACCAGTCAGTCTTCTCTTATTCTGAACTTTTCCATGGTTTCTTTATATGGGTCTTAGGTAGGTCTTATGATTCGTGGTTACTACTTGTACTAGGACACTTGGCTTGTGCAAAACCTTCTGGAATTGACTACCACTTCTATGGTACGACTTGTACCATAAGCCGTAAGTTTCCTTTGCCTCATGCTTTGGTCGTGGACCTTTCCAAGACTCTTAATACGACTCATACTAGGATGGTATGGCTCATACTAAGGTCCGTACTTTGCCACTTCTCTGCAATTTTCTCCATCTTTTGCACAATTTAGCTCCAACATCTATTTTCCTAAAAATAAAGTAAAAGTGCCTCATATTCGTATAAACACATCTGAGTCCATGCTTTTTTCCTCAATTTTAAGCGTCCAAAGTGTTGTAAACCCACAACACATCAACCTACATTTCGCAGGTGCAGATCCTGCAAAGCGCGGGTCTTTTGCTTCCAACATTCGGTTTTTGTTAAATTCCTTTGCTTTCTTTCTTTGAGCCCAATACCTACAAAATCAAAGAAAAAGGCATAAAATCTTCCCAGATGAGTTGAAAATATAGCCAAAGCTCATGCTTAAGAGCCTAATGAGTTGGTAAATTACCAATATCAGTTTATAAATTCCTAGATATATTTCATGTAGATCTTCCTGGCATGCCACAGGACCGCGATATTGACTTTTGTATAGATTTAGAGTAAGGGACTCCACCTATTTCTATTCAGCCGTATAGAATGGCACTAGCTTAGTTGAGAGAACTTAAGCAACAGTTACAAGAATTTCTTAGTAAGGGGTTTATCAAGCTGAGTGTCTCTGTGTGGGATATACCAGTCTTGTTTGTGAAAAAGGACAATAGTATGGATGTGCATTGATTACCGTCAGTTGAATAAGGTAACCATATGTAATAAATACCCTCTTCCTCGAATAAATGAATTGTTTGATCAATTACAAGGAGAAGTGATGTTCTCCAATATTGATCTGAGATCGGGCTATCATCAGCTAATGATTATGTTGAGGATATCCCCAAGAAGACTTTTCGGACTAGGTATGGACATTATGAGTTTCTATTCATGCCCTTTGGACTCACTAATGCTCAAGAAACATTCATGAGCTTGATGAATGGTATCTTCACACCCTATCTAGATTCATTTGTAATATAGTTCATTGACGATATCTTAGTATACTCTAAGACTAAGCACGAACATGAGAATCATCAGAGGATTGTGCTGGGGCTGCTGAAGGAGAAATAGTTGTATTCCAAGTTCATAAAATGTGAATTTTTGCTAGGGTAGGTATCTTTTTTAGGATATTTAGTATCCTAGGAGGTAATTAAGGTGGATCCATAGAAAGCAGAGGCGGTCCGAAACTAGGCTAGGCCTACTATAGTGATAGAGATTTGGAGTTCCGTGAGGCTGGCCAGTTACTACTACTGATTGGTGAAGGGATTTGCATCCATTACCTCGATGTTGACAAGGTTGACTTAGAAATATGTTCCTTTTTAATGGTTTGAGGAATGTGAAAAGAGTTTTCAGAAGCTCAAAGCCCTGCTAACCACGACACCAATCCTGGCTCTACCGCTGGAAGGTAAAGATTTTATAGTTTATTGTGATGCCTCACGGTCTGGGTTGGGTGCTATGTTAATGCAAGAAGGATAGGTTATTTCTTATGCTTCGAGGCAATTGAATGTGCATGATAAGAATTACCCCACACATGACCTAAAGTTGGTAGCGGTGGCGTTCACCCTTAAAATATGGAGGCACTACCTAGACGGGGCTCATTGTGAAGTGTTCACAGACCATCGGAACCTGCAATATATGTTCTTCTAAAAAAGATCTCAATTTGAGACAGAGGAGATGGATGGAAATACTTAAAGACTATGATATGACAATTCTATATCACTCAGGGAAGGAAAACGTGGTGGTCGATGCCTTGAGCCGGAAAGCAATAAGTATGGGCAGTCTAGATAGCTTTGAAGCTACTCAGTGGCCAATGGCTAGAGAAGTTTAGACGCTGGAAAACAGCCTGATGAGACTTTCATTGATAGAAAAAGGTGGGATACTAGCCAGCATGGAGGCTAAGTCATCATTGTTAGAAGAGATAAAAGCCAGACAGTTTGAGGATGCAAAGTTGAGTAAGATTCGAGACAAGATTCTGCGGGGGGAAGCTAAGGAAGCAGTGCTAGATGGAGAAGGGCTACTGAGGATAAAGAAATGTGTGTGTGTTCCCCAAGTTGATAAGCTAATTAAAACCATCCCGGAAAAAGCACACAACTCAAGGTACTCCATCCATCCTGGGATTACTAAAATGTACCATGACATGAAGCAGCATTATTGGGGGCAGGATGAAGAGGGACATTGTTGATTATATCACCTAGTGTTTGAACTGTCAAAAAGAGAAGAACAAGCACCAGAAGCCTTGGGGAGTAGTTTAGAGGATGCCCATCCCAGAGTGAAAATGGTAGAGGATAGCAATGTACTTCATGGTTGGTCTCCCAAAGACAATAGGGAAATTCGACTCTATTTGGGTCATTGTTGATAGACTGATCAAGTATTCCCACATCCTATCTATCCAAGTAACTTACAATGCTAAGAGGCTAGCCAAGCTGTATGTGAAGGAAGTGATTCAGTTACATGGGGTGCTAGTTTCGATCGTGTCATACAGGGGTACTCAGTTCACCTCCTATTTCTAGAGGAAATTGCAGGATGAATTAGGTACCTGGTTAGATTTAAGTACAACCTTCCATATCCAGACAGTCGGAAAGGACCATTCAGGTGTTAGAGGAGATTCTTCGGGCCTGTGTGATAAATTTTGGTAGCCATTGGGATAAATTCATAACCTTGGCGGAGTTTGCTTATAAAAATAGTTATCATTTAAGCATTGGTATGGCACCATTTGATGCTCTATATGGGAGAAAATGTAGGTCTTCAATTGGACAGTTTGATGCATTTGAGGTGAGACCTTGGGGCATCGATTTTCTTAAAGAGTCCTTGGAAAAGGTTTGGGTAATTCAAAAACATCTAGTGGATGCTCAAAGCAGGCAGAAGCAGTATGCAGATAGGAAAGTGAGAGATACGGAGTTCATGGAGGGAGAGCAAGTGTTGCTCAAGGTATCCTTCATGAAGGGAGTAATGTGGTTTGGTAAGCGGGGCAAGCTTAGCTCGAGACACATTGGGCAGTTTGAGATTCTCTGACAAGTGGGAGAAGTAGCTTATGAATTAGCGCTGCTGCCAGGACTATCAGGAATATATCCCACCTTTCTTATTTCCATGTTGAAGAAATACCATGAAGATGGGTCGTACATAATATAGTGGGACTCAGTGTTGCTAGATGATAATTTGTCATATGAGGAGGAGCTAGTGGAGATAGTTGATAGAGAGGTTCAGAAGTTGATATCGAAGGAGATTGCAATGGTAAAGGTCCAATGGAAGAATCGTCCCATAAGGAAAGCCATTTGGGAGACCAAGGCCTACATATGGAACAAATACCCCCAATTGTTTATGTAATCTAGTATGTTATCTTCCTTGCTTTCGTAGGCTGTTCATGGATGAACGGTATTTTAATTGGTATCTGATGTAGTAACCCATACATCAAAATGAGGGGAGTGATTTTAGAACAACCTAATTAGCCTAAGTTGTAATACCCCGTAATCCCAAAGATCAGACCTGGGAGTTGAAATGGAGAAAACTGGAAATCTGGTACCTGGTCACAGAATAAGTCGTTCTGTGACCTGTGGGGTAGACCACGAGTCGTGAAGTGACTCGTGGTGAGGTACAGAACTTGAGTTGGAATTTTGGATTTTGGAGTCCCCACAGACCTAACCACGAGTCGTGGTCAGTCCCCACGGCTCGTTGAGTCACTTGTGGTCAAGCTCTATGAGAAGGTAAAGAAAATCTTGGCAGTGTACCCTACGGTTGGTCACCATGGGTCGTGATCAGACACCACGATTCGTGGGATGAGTAATGGCCAGTCGGTTGATGATGATTTGAGAATTTGGGCAGTGAAGGTGATGAGTAGTGACCATGAGTCGTGTTCACCAGTAACGACTCGTTGGGTTCCCCGTGGCAAGCCCCAGATAAATTTTGTATAGTGCACTTGACGTCTTAAACCACGAATCATGGTCCTTGGTAATGATTCTTCCAGTCCCTCGTGGGGACTGGCAGTCAGTTATTTTATGCAAATTTAGTAAGGGATTTTCCGTAATTCCTAAGAGCTAAGGCCTAAACTATCTCGTTTTAAGCTATGAATGATGATTTTAAGAGGGGTAAGTTCATTTTAGGTCATTCTTACTCATGCGTACAATGTTAGAGAGTTAGAGAGGTGATCAAACTCATTTTCCTCCATGTTTCCTTCAATTCTTCCTAGGGCAATTAAGAAGTGGTAAAATCAATGCATCTCAGGTATGTAAGGTTATGAATGGATGAATATGTTCACACCCATGCCCAATCTCTTCTAAATCATGAAAATTCCTATGTTGATTCCATGAGATTTTAATCCAATGCATGAAATTCCTAATTCTCTACATGGGTATGATTTAAATATGTTTCTACTAGTGAATTATGATTCATGGGAAAATTTTACATTGTATTCAATTAAAATCATGTTTCAAGCTTTACAAATCAAAATGCCCATTTATGAGAAATTCATGAAAGTTGAGATTTATGATAAATGTTCAAGTATGATGAGATATTATTAATGAAAAGCATATTTTCAAGTTACCCAAGTTTATAATCGTGTTTCAAGTGAATTGAGTATTTTCAAGCATGTTAAAGTATTGGGAAATGCCCACATATTTAAGTATGATTTATGATTTCCCGAATTAAGCTTACCACATGATTTTGAAGCAAAGACTCCCAATTATTTTCAGCTTGTGGTATGGTTTGAGTTAAAGCTTGTCATATATGATTTTTGATTTGAGATGTATTTGATTATCGAGCTTCGTCAATAGATGATGGTGAGCTTCATTGAAAACCGGTGGAGAGCATATGTATATTTTTGGGAGAAGTGTCTAGCACCGAGTAGGCTAAGGGTCGATCACCCAATGCCTCATAACTACGCGCCAACGTAGGTTATTACATATATATATACACACACTACTTGGGACCTCCTTTGTGAGTTATCCCCTGCCGTGGTTGGCCTCCAACTTGATATTGATATCATGGTATCATCCTTAGCCCTGGCAAGGCTTTGGACAACTCTACCCACTTGAGTGTGATAGTTGGGACTATTAAATCTCTATCGTGGTATGCCGGTTAAAAGATGAGCCTCCCATTATTCCTCATGATTTCAGTTATGCATGTTGATCATTCATGATATATATATCTATACATGTTCTAAAGCAGGTTTAACCCAATGATCAGCTTTACTTATGACTATCATATTTTTTCTTTGGGCCATTCGATTCAGTTATGAAGATATGTTATATTGAGATCATGATTTCAGAAAAATAGCATGTAAGCCCTACTCTTAGATTCTTATTTTGTTTATGTTTTTATATTATGCTTGTTTTAAATGATTTTACTTATTTAAGCAATTTTACTTACCTTGCATACTCAGTACATTCCATGTACTGACCGCATACTCTATGTTGTATTATTTCATGATATAGGCTCCAATCTTCATACTCAGTCCCGCCACTAGCCAGCTTCGATGTTAGCATCAGTCCCTGTTAGTGAGTCCTCATTTGTCAAGAGCCCCTCTTTATTTCAGTTATGATTGAGTATTTTTAGTTTTCAGCTTTAGTAAGTTAGTTGGGGTCTTGTCCCATCAACTCATCAGACTTAGAGGCTTTTCGGACAAAAGGATGTAATCAGCTTCAGATTTGTGTGTATTTATGATGTTATGCTTATTTCATACTTCCATTTAGTTTTTCATGTTGATCTATCATTTTCATGATTGAGTTAGATTTATGTTCATTCCATGGGTTGACTTGGAGTCCCTGGGGGTTACTTGTCGCATGTCTCAATTCGGGCCTATGTTCAGGTCATGACAAACTTTGTATCAGAGTAGTAGGTTTTGAAGTGTCCTAGGGTGTCTGAAAGATGCATTAAGTAGAGTATTTTTCATGGGTGTGAAGCGCGCCACACTATGAAAAAGAGGCTACGAGACGTTTAGGAAATGTTCCCTTCTTTCATAATCTATGTCGTGCAATGAAATGTCTCCCTATCTTTCTAACTCGTTCTATTCGCGATTACAGAATCATGGCTCCCCGCAGAGTTAACGGTAGAAGGAATGGGAATGGAAACGGCCACGAGGATGGAAACAGATATGGGAACCAACAAGCCCCACCAGTCCAAGAGCACCATGCATCGGAGGCGGTTGCCCATGGTGAATTCCGGGTATCCATTAAGATGCTAGTGCAGGCCCTCACCGCTCAGGTCAACCAGCAGGTAGTGGCACATGTTCCGCAAAATGGAAATGCAGCGGCAGCTCGAGTTAGAGATTTCCTAAGAATGAACCCACTAGAGTTTCTTGGTTCCAAGGTGGACGAGGATCCATTTGGGTTTATTGACGAGATTGTAAAAATCACCCAGGTCATGGGGGTGAATGGAGTTGAGTGTGCTGATTTGGCTTCATATCAGCAGAAGGGGGTCGCACACATCTAGTTTCGATAGTGGAAAGATAGTAGGGCAGCCTGAGCAAGCCCTATTACTTGGGAGGAGTTTCAAGTTACTTTTCTAGATCTTTTTTTCCTACGTGAGATGAAGGAGTTGAAAGCAACTGAATTCGTGAATATGAAGCAGGAAAAGAGGACGGTGCAGGAGTATGCTCTTGAGTTCACTCATCTGTCAAAGTATGCCCCTGAGTTAGTGGTTGATCAGAGGGCGCGAGTGAGCAGATTTGTTCATGGGGTAGTAGATTATTTAGACAAGGATTGCAGGACCAATATGGTCCATCAGGATATGGATTTCCCTCGGATAGTCTTATACGCTCATCAGATGGAGGCGGAAAATATGAGGGGGAGAGAGAGGCCAAGAGGGCTAGGACTAATAGTTATAAATTCTCTTAACTGAGGTTAGGTGGTGGGCACCGACAACAGACCCACCAGAGATCTTCAGCCCCAGCATCTTCAGCATTGAGTGTGCCATCTAGACCTAGACACGACTAGAGAGGATGAGCATCAGGCTCTAGGGGTCAGAGCAGCAGGCCCATAGATTCCAGCATCCCAGCTTGCCGTAGGTGTGGTTGGTGGCACACGGGTCAGTGCTTGGTGGGTACAGGTGCTTACTTTGGGTGTGGGAAGCCCGTTCATATGCTCAAAGATTGATCAGTAGCTAGACAGGGCCATGATGGGGGCCAAGGCCCAGCTTCTAGTTCAGCCGCTCCATTCGCACGCTCAGCCTAGTAGAGGGCATGTACTAGCATAGGTGGCAGCCAGCGCCAAAGCAGATTCTATTCTTTAGCACCCCACCAGGAGTAGGAGGTCTCCCCGGATGTAGTCACTGGTATGTTATGAGTCTTCCATCTTGATGTATACGCCTTGTTAGATCCAGGGGCTACTTTGTCTTTTGTAACACCTTATGTGGCTAGTAGTTTTGGAGTCAATCCCGAAGTCTTGTCAGAACCCTTCTCAGTCTCTACTCCAGTGGGTGATTCAATTATAGCTAGATGGGTGTACAGAAGTTTCCCGGTCACATTCCTTTAGAAAGTCACCTCTGCAGATCAAATAAAGCTAGCCATGAATAATTTTGATGTTATCCTCAGCATGGATTGACTATTTGCATATTATGCCTCAGTTAATTGTAGGACAACTAGCAATAGAGTTTAGATTTCTGGGTGAGCCAGTCATAAAGTGGAAGGGTAGTTCAGTTGTGCCTGTAGGTCATTTCATTTCTTATCCTAAGGCCATAAAGATGATTTCCAAAGGTTGTGTATACCATTTAGTTAGGGTTAAGGACGCGACGTCCAAGACCTCGACTATCCAGTCGGTCCCAGTAGTAAGTGAGTTCCCATAGGTCTTTCCGGATGATTTTCTAAGAGTCCCTCCTAAATGGGAGATTGATTTTGTTATTGAACTCCTACTGACACGCAGCCTATATCTATCCCTCCTTACAGAATGGCTCCAGCTGAGCTAAATGAGTTGAAAGATCAGTTAAATGACCTACTAGACAAGGGTTTCATTAGACCTAGCAAGTCTCCATGGGGTGCACCAGTTCTATTTGTCCGAAAGAAGGATGGTTCCCTCCGGATGTGCATTGACTATCGACAATTGAACAAATTAACCATCAACAATAGGTATCCTCTACCTAGGATTGATGATTTGTTTGACCAGCTTCAGGGTGCCAAGTGTTTTTCGAAGATAGATCTCAGATCCGGGTACCATTAGCTCAGAGTTTGGGAGAGCGACATCCCCAAGACAACCTTCAGGACGCGGTATGGTCATTATGAGTTTGTAGTTATATCTTTTGGACTAACGAATTCTCCTGTAGCTTTTATGGACTTGATGAATAGGTTGTTCAAGCCATAATTGGATATGTTTGTGATCATGTTCATTGATAACATCCTGATATATTCTCGCAGCGAGGAGGAGCATGCCGCTTATTTGAGGGTAGTGTTACAGACTATCAAGGATCGCCAACTATATGCTAAATTCAGCTAGAGAAAGTTTTGATTGAACTCAGTGGCATTTTTGGGCAATGTGGTGTCAAGTGAGGGCATAAAGGCAGACTCTCAAAAAATAGAATCAGTGAAGAATTGGCCTAGACCGGTGAAGCCTTCAGATATTCGGAACTTTTTGGGCTTAGCTGGCTACTATCGAAGGTTTTTTAGGGCTTTTCATCCATTGTAATGCCATTGACTAAATTTACCCAAAAGAAAGTGAAATTCCAATGGTCGGAGGCTTGTGAGAGAAGCTTTCAGGAGTTGAAGACTCAACTTACCTCGGCACCACTGTTGACCCTACCCGAGGGCATGTATGGGTTTATGGTTTATTGTGATGCTTTGAGGATCGGTCTTGGATGTGTATTGATGCAGCATGGAAAGGTTATAGCTTATGCTTCTAGATAGCTAAAAGTGCATGAAAAGAACTACCCGACCCATGATCTTGAATTGGTGGCGATGGTATTTGCATTGAAGATATGGAGACATTATTTATATGGGGTTCTTGTGGATGTGTTTACGAACCATAAGAGTCTACAATATGTGTTTATTTAGAAGGAGCTCAATCTGCGTCAAAGGAGGTGGTTGGAGCTACTCAAGGATTATGATATGAGCGTCTATACCACCCGAGCAAAGACAATGTAGTAGCGGACGCTCTTAGTAGACTATCTATGGGGAGTGTGTCCCATGTAGAGGAGGAAAAAAAGGAATTAGTGAAGGATGTGCATAGACTTACAAGGTTGGGAGTTCGATTGGTTGACTCGACCAATGGCGGTGTTATTATTTAGAACGGATCAGAATAGTCAAGCTAGATAAGACGAGGACCCCATTTTGGTCATGTTAAAGGAAGCAGTTCAAAATCATAAGATAGAGATCATCTCCAAAGGGGGAGATGGTGTGCTTTAGTACTAGGGTCACTTGTGTGTCCTGGACATTGATGATTTGAGAAATCAAATGTTGCATGAGGCTCACGGTTCTAGGTATTCAATCCATCCAGGTGCTACCAAGATGTACCGTGACTTACGGGAAATCTATTGGTTGAATGGAATAGAGAAAGACATCGCAGAATGTGTAGCTAAGTGCCCAAACTATAAGAAAGTGAAGGTTGAGCATAAGAGACCGAGAGATGTGCTTCAAGATATTAGTATTCTTACTTGGATGTGGGAAGAGATCAATATGAACTTCATAACAGGTTTGCCTCACACTCGTTGATAATATGACTCCATTTGGGTAGTTGTGGATAGGTTGACCAAAGCCGCTCATTTTCTACCGGTCAAAACCACTTATTCAGCTGAAGATTATGCCAAACTATACATTCGGGGAGTTGGTTCGATTTTATGGAGTGTCCTTGTCCTTTTCCATCATATCAGACAGAGGTACTCAGTTTTGGAGGTCGTTTCAAAAAGGACTTGGTACACCGGTTAAGCTCAATACAGCATTTCACTATACACGGATGGTCAAGCGGTGTAGACAATTCAGACTCTAGAGGACATGTTGAGAGTATGTGTGATTGACGTCAAAGGTAGTTGGGATGATCATTTGACTCTTATCAAGTTTGCATACAATAACAACTACCACTCCAACATTCAGATGGCTCCGTTTGAGGCTCTCTATGGGTGGAGATGTCGATCGCCTATTGGTTAGTTCAAAGTTGGTGAAGCAGCAATGATAGGACCAGATTTAATCCATGAGGCTATGGAGAAAGTTCAGTTCATACTGGACAGGTTGAAAATAGCTCAAAGTCGCCAAAAGTCCTACGCCGGTGTGAGGAGGACAGAACTTGAGTTCTAAGTTGATGATTGGGTGTTTCCAAAGGTGTCTCTTATGAAGAAAGTAATGAGGTTTCGAAAGAAGGGAAAACTCAGTCCTCGTTATATTAGCCCCTACCGGATCATGAAGCGGGTTGACAAGGTGACATATGAATTGGAGTTGCCCTCAGAATTAGCTTCTATGCATCCTGTTTTCCATGTATTGCTCTTGAAGAAGTGTTGGGTGATCCAACTTTAGTTATCTCAGTGGACAGTGTCGGTGTGAAAGACAACCTTAGTTATGAAGAGATTCCAGTGTAAATACTGGATCGTCAGGTTCGAAGGCTAATAAACAAGGAAGTAGCTTCAGTTAAAGTTTTATGGAGGAATCAACATTTTGAGATAGCTACGTGGGAAGACAAAGCAGACATGATGGCTAGATACCCACATTTATTCCCTACCGGCTCAGTTCCAGCTTGAGGTACTAGTTTTTCCCCAGTACTCTATTTAGTTTTTATGTTTAGTTCATGCACCCAAGTTTGTTTTATGTCAAAGTATGTATGTATGGTTCGTGAATTCGGTTCAGCCATTTAGTTCAGTTCGGAGGTAGTCATTCCATCAATTTTCAACTTAAATGATTTGTGTTTGAATATGATGATTGCATTTCTTTGCTTTTCTGTATTTTCAATATTCAAGGACGAATGTTCCCAAGGGGGAGATATTGTAATACCCTGAAAGCCCAAAGATCATACCTGGGAGTTGAAATGGAGAAAATTAGAAATTTGGCACCATATCACAGAACGAGTAGTTATGTGACCCGTGTGGTAGGCCATGTGTCGTGAAGTGATTCGTGGTGAGGTACCGGACTTGAGTTGGATTTTTGGATTTTGGAGTCCCCACAACTCGTTGAGTCAGTCGTGGTTAGTCCCCATGACTCGTTGAGTCAGTCGTGGTCAAGGGATATAAGAAGGTAAAGAAAAGCTTGGCAATGTACCCTGCGGTTGGTCACCAAGAGTTGTGGTCGAATGCCAAGATTCGTGGGATGAGTCGTGGCCAGCCGGTTGCTGATGATTTGAGAATTTGGGTAGTGAAGGTGACAAGTGGTTGCCATGAGTCGTGGTCAATAGTAACAACTCGTTGTGTTTCCTGTGGCAATCCCCAGATGAATTTTGGACAATGCACTCAATAACTTAAACCATGAGTCATGGTCCTTGGTAACGATTCGTCCAGTCCCTCGTGGGGACTGGCAGTCAGTTATTTTCTACAAATTTTGTAAGGGTTTTTCTGTAATTTCTATGATCCTAAGGCCTAAACTACCATATTTTAAGCTATGAATGATGAGTTTTAAGGAGTTTAAGTTCATTTTAGGTCATTCTTACTCATGCATGCAAAGTTAGAGAGCTAGAGAGGTGATCAAGCTCATTTTTCTCCAAGTTTCCTTCAATTCTTCCTTGGGAAATCAAGAAGTGGTAAAATCAGTCCAACTTAGGTATGTAGGGTTATGAATGGGTGAATCTGTTCACACCCATGCCCAATCTCTTCTAAATCATGAAAATTCCTACGTTGATTCCATGAGGTTTAAACCCAATGCATGAAATTCCTAATTCTCTACATGGGTATGATTTAAATATGTTTCTACTAGTGAATTTTGATTCATAGGCAAGTTTGACATTGTTTTCAATTAAAATTATGTTTCAAGCTTTATAAATCAAAATTCTCATTTATGATATATTCATGAAAGTTGAGATTTATGAAAAATGTTCAAGTATGATGAGATATTATTGATGAAAATCATGTTTTCAAGTTACCCATATTTATAATCGGGTTTCAAGTGAATTTAGTATTTTTCAAGCATGTTAAAGTATTGAGCAATGTCCACATGTTCAAGTATGATTTATGATTTTCTGAATTAAGCTTACCACATGGTTTTGGAGCGAAGACTCCCAATTATTTTCAGCTTGTGGTATGGATTGAGCTAAAGCTTCTCATATATGATTTATGATTTGAGATGTATTTTATTATTGAGCTTCATCAATAGACGATGATGAGCTTCGTTGAAAAATAATGGAGAGCGTATTCAGGTTTTTTGGAGTAGTGTCTAGCACCGAGTAGGCTAAGGGTCGATCACCCTATGCCTCAGAACTACGCACCAACGTAGGTTATCAGACATATATATATATACACATACATACTACTTAGGACCTCCCTTGTGAGCTATCCCCTTCCCCGATTGGGCCTCGAGCTTCATATTGATATCATGGTATCGTCCTTAGCCCTGGCATGGCTTTGGATGACTCTACCCACTGGAGTGTGATATTTGGGACCACGTAAGCTCTATCGTGGTATGCTAGTTAAAAGACGAGTCTTCTATTGTTCCTCATGATTTTAGCTATGCATGTTGATCATTCATGATATATATTTTTTTATATGTTCTAAAGCAGGTTTGACCCAATGTTCAGCTTTACTTATGACTATCATATTTCAGCTTTAGGTTATTCGATTCAGTCATGATGATATGTAATGTTGAGATCATGATTTCAGAAAAATAGCATGCAATCCCTACTGTTAGATTCCTTTTTTGTTTATGTTTTTATATTATGCATGTTTTAAATGATGTTACTTATTTAAGAGGTTTTACATACCTTGCATACTCGGTATATTCCACATACTGACCGCATACTCTATGTTGTATTGTTTCATTATACAGGCTTCGATCTTCAGACTCACTCCCGCCACTAGCTAGCTTCGGAGTTAGCATCAGTCCTTGTTGGTGAGTCCTCATCTGTTGAGGGCCTCTATTTATTTCAATTATGATTGAGTATTTTCAGTTTTCAACTTTAGTGAGTTAGGTTGGGTCTTGTCCCATCAACTCATCAGACATAGAGGCTTTTCAGACAAAAGGATTCAATCAGCTTCAGATTCGTGTGTATTTATGATGTTATGCTTATTTCAGACTTCCGCTAATTTTATCATGTTGATCCATCATTTTCATGATTGAGTTATATGTATGTTCATTCCATGGGTTGACTTAGAGTCCCTTGAGGTTTCTTGTCCCGAGTCTAGATCTGGGCCTATGTTCGTGTCGTGACATAAGTTATGGGTAGGGAGGTGATGGTTGAGTGTTAGTGAATATTCTGAGTTGGAGGAGTGGTTGAGAGTAGGATTGGGAGCTACCAGTTATGGGG
The DNA here is from genome assembly GCA_018107945.1 of Datura stramonium. Taxonomy (NCBI): domain Eukaryota; kingdom Viridiplantae; phylum Streptophyta; class Magnoliopsida; order Solanales; family Solanaceae; genus Datura; species Datura stramonium. The sequence goes on along the minus strand of JACEIK010000397.1, from coordinate 334,410 downwards.
GACAGCTGCAGCGGTGGGGTTTCTATTGCAGCGAGACCATCGTGATGGTCGGAGTTCCGCTATAATGAACCAGGAGTATAACTGTTGGATCCATCATAGCAGAGTGCTGACGGCCATAGCGGTTCCGCTGCAGTGGAAAAGTGACTGCTATAGTGAACGACGGAAATCAAAATGTTGGTTTTAAGTGTGATTTTAGGGGTTATGCCGCATTATTTCCAAAGCACGAACTCCCAAGAGCTAGAGATGATTTTCCCCTAGAGCAGTACGATCTCCCTTCTCAAGGAAAGAAACTTGAGTTACTTCTTATATGGTTGATCACTTAACACCTACGAATCAAGGGGGGAACCCCTAATGGTGAATTTTTCTAGCAAGAGAACTTTAGGTTGGTAGAACTAGGGCTAAATCTTGGGGAACTAATGCGTGTTGATTTCTAAGTTTAAAAGGGGGTAATGACCAATCCCTAAGGCACAGTTCTTATAGGACGTGGTTTATGTTGAAATTAAGATCTAGAACTAGGTGAAATTGGGACTTTACCCTTAAAAGTTACCTTAAAGAGGTTTTGGGGAGTAATATTAAGAATTGAGCCATGGGAAATGAAGTGGTTTGTGATAATATGTAGAATGGGGTGGGTTTAAATTCTCAAAACCCTTGGTTTGGTAGTAGGCTATTTAATTGTTTTAATCTCTTGTTTTTAGACTTTGAACGTTCGAAGGCATTGAGGAAAGGCAAGGCTCCTACGGAGTGAATGACATTCATACCCTCAAAATCTAGGTAGGTTATGATTTAGAAGGAGTTAAACTTTTCATAACGGTATGCACAGATGTGTAACGATAATGTGTATGTTGGTCTCTAGACCTTAAGTGTTTTAATCTTCCTTGTTGAATTCCTTGATTAAGTGATCCTAATGTGATGGTGTTACTTGTGTAATATGGAATTTAATGTATATGGTTGTTCATGTCCTTTTTTACTTACTGATAAATGATTTGAATCATTTAAATGTTTAAGTTAATGGGGGTAAGATGAGACCTCCTAAAAGTCCTAACAACGGATTTAATGAGAATATACTATGAGAATGAATGTGGATAATGAATATCTTGAGATTAGTGGCTCATGCCCGAGTGGAGCATCCGAGCAAGCTAGATTGATTGAGTGGATCTTGTTTGAAGGGAGCATTTAGATGAGCATATGAGTGGGAGGAGGTACCATGCCGGTACAGTACATAGATTTCTAGAGTCCCCTGCAGGTCATAATTGGAAGTAAAGAAATAAAACCCTCTGGCATATGTGTACACTGATGTTCACTGATTGAGTATTCATGGTGATGTGACGAAGGCATGCCCGTCATATCACCATTCATTGTGTTATTTGATGTATTGTAAGATGTGAGAATTTAATCGAGTATGTGTATCTGATTGAACTGAACTTGTGGTCATGGATTGTTGTATGAATTGTTGAAGCGTTGCAATGAATTGACAGTGGAATATTTAAACGAGAACTAGTGATTGAGTTGTGCAACCTTAGAAAATGATTCATTCTATATATTATGTGGTTACGTGATATCTTTCCTCTATTGATGACTGTGAAATATGTGGATTATTATGATTTTGTATAGGTCATAAATAGTTGGTTAAATTTTGAATGTGAAAATAAGTTGAGCTACTTCCAAGGCAGTATCGCTGCCGTGAGACTTGTTCCACAGAGGCGAGACCGTGGCAATAGTCAAGTGACCATTGCAGCGATGGCTCAATCCAATGAGTAGGCTCGTTAGAAAGTGAGTAGATTTACTTCCTGAAATAAGTATGTTCATGTACGAATGATGTTCTTAGCTAATTTAATATTGTTTTCTGGATGTATGTATGTTATTATGTAAGGTCGGCCGATGATGCGTACCAGTACTGTGTTTCGTACTGACACTACTCTACACTTCTTTTCTGAGTGCAGAATCTAATCTGGAAGCTCATCTCGACCTTACCTCTAGATCAAAAGAAGACTATGTGAAAGGTGAGTGATGCAGGATGTGTGGTTCTACTCCTCTTCTGAAGTTGTCTCTTTTCTAGACATTACAGATTTTATTTATTTTTGTTTGATTGAATCCTAGACAATCTTAGATAGACGTCTTAAAGTGTAATGACAACCAGGTTCTAGGAGCACTATTGCAGGAGTTGATTTTCGATTCATTAAATTATATTGATGGCTCACCAATTTATTTTCAAAATATGTTATATTCATCCTGAATGGTAACTGTTTTGAGGGTAATAGTTACGAATGGTTGGTTCACCCACCGGCGGTTAGCGTGGGTGCCAATCACAACCATTTCGGTCGTGACAGCCTTAGCATATTCTTTTGATAGCTATATTAAAATCTTGATTCCTTTCCTTTTGTTGACCTTTATTTGATCCAAATGACTCCGAGAGCAATTTAATTGAGATTTTTGCATAAAAGGAGCACAAGTGAAGAGAAGAAGGGAAAAGCTAAAGTGTGAAAATTAGAAGAAAAGAAAAGGGTAAAAAATGTAAAAAAAAGGGG
>JACEIK010000397.1:311449-326946 GCA_018107945.1 Datura stramonium | reverse complement strand
GGTTTCACCCCGTATTTCTATTCCTGTGGGTTCGACATTCCGGTTCTTAAAAAGAGCCACTGTATTACTTGTACGACCCGTACACTTGCGGGCTCATCACATGCAAGTGCACGTGGTTGTCAAGTAATATAGGATTGTTAAGTCTAGATATTGTACCCACAGGGACTTGCCAATTTAATCATTATAAGGTTGTACTTTGATTTCACTAATCTATGAAACAAGTAAAATGAAGATTGGTTTGAAAAATTAAACTACCAAAACTTCAAATGTAAAAATTAACTAAAACAAATGCAAGCTTGATTGTATTTTGATAATGATGACAAACTAGGGTAATGGCACTTGATTGGTTTCTAGTTGAGTTTTTCAGATGTAATTAAACTAGCATGGTTCTTCCTATGGTTGATAGTTCAAAGATACTATTCAATTTCTTGCAACTATCCCTGGCATCCAAGAACTATTTCATGAACCCTAACACCTATATCCCTATGGTCGTAGGAGAAAAATGAAATGACGATTATGCCTACTTGTCTTTCAACTAAATGGGGTTGAAGGGTATATCCCTATCCTAAAACAACTTCTATTCTATCACCAATGGGTTCAAGGGTCTTTGAATTACTCTTCTGTATTTATTTTTAACCCGTTCGATTCCCTTTCTCAAGTTCAATCGAAATCCAAACGGATTATTGCAAGGTGATCAATATCATAAATAATAAATTAACACAAATAAATACAAACAACCATAAAATAAGAATCAAAACTATGTTTATTTAGTCTATCAAATAATCAACTATTCACCATGGCCACAACACTAGAATATGAATTTAGCCACTCATAGTCAAGCGGAGAAATAAATACTTAGTCATCACCATTTGAAAATACGAAGTAAATAAGAGAAAACCTAGTTTTAGAACCTTGTCTGCCTTCCAAACGGCTTACAAGCTTCATGAATGAACTACGGAATAAAATTGAGTACAGACTGCTTCAAAGCAGTCCAAAACTACTGAAAGAAGTCATAAATGACGTAACAAAAAACCTATGTTTTATATTTACAGATGAGCCTTCACTTGACATTTCTGCAATTCAAGATATGGCTTTAAAATCAGCATTTTTCGCCCCTGAGTGACCCTGGTGCACCGCCCCTCCTATCTCTCCACAAACTTAGTCAAATTTCAAGCAATTTCAGCTCCAGATAAGGTCTGGCACGCTGCCCCAGCCATAGCAGAAGACTGAGAATTTTTTCTCTGAATTTTGTTACTTGGTGCGGGGTGCCAACCATAGCACCAACCCAGTCAGATTCTCAAATTTTCATTTCATGCACTATTTTTAGCCCATTTTTCCTAGTTTACAGCTCAAATCAACTCAAATCATTTGTTAGCGCATAAAACACACACATACATGAATTTAAGTATAAATTAAGGTTTATGAACTCAAAATATGATCAAATATGGGTAAAGACATGGCAAATGGGCATAAAATATGCCCAACATCACAACCCCACACTTAAACCATTCTTCGTCCTTGAACAATCCTTAAAACATACCTACAATCATGTTTCACCATCACACTTGACACCTCTGTCAACTCATACTCAACCAACTAGCATGGAGCAAACATAAAGTGGTTTATCATCATAAAACGATTCTCAACTAAGCACATAGAGAGATTTCACAATCTAGAACACATAACCTCTATAAATGACTCATTTTTCAACACAAAAGGCCAACATGATTAAGTGTGACACATGCAATAAGTAGTACACCTAATTAGACCTCTTGTGCCCCTCAGTTTTAGTGATGTTCCTCTCTCAAATTCATCAATACAAGACATGGAACACAATAAGTAAGACACACTCACACTCATAAATGATGTAATGTACATATGCAACATACCATAGGCTTGCCCTTCATGTACATTAAGACTACCTAATTGCTTCAAGAGATTAAGATCACAAGGACTTTTCTTGGTTGTAATGTTGGCTAAGGAACGGGTAGGATTGATATTTCATTTTATAATTACTACCACCCTAAGAATATTTAAGACATATTTCACTTTACTTGTCCACCACCTCTTTTCTTGTGTGTCCACCTTTCCTCTACTCATCCTTGTCTTTTCTTTTCATGCCCCATTTCTTCATTACTTGGCTTCTAGTTTTCTAATTATAGAATAACTAAGGATTTTGCAATTAAAGCTCTCTTTTTATTGCAATTCCCTAGTAGCTAGTAGACAACACATTTTTTTTATGGGCACCCCTTCTTCTCACTTTTCTTTCCTTTCCAAAACTTTTTCTTTTTCCCTTAACATTATACTTTGGTGGACCTTAACTTTCAAGTCTCAAAGTTCTAAAGACTACTTTGGATCAATAAGTTTGAGGTCTCACAAAAAGAGAGATTAAGCTATTATTGAAGCTAAGAAATAATAAGGTTTTTAGACTCAACGAGGGTAACTAGGGAGAATGATTAGGAAGGTAAAACAAATGTGAGAAAACACGGCTTTTCAAAGAAATGCCTTGATTATCTCTCAACTCCCTACCAACTAGTTGTCCTACATACACTGAGGCAAGTTTTAGAAGCTACAATATATACATACAAAACAATTCAGCTCACCTCTCATGGTAACAAGGATCTAATCAGTTTCTATAGCAACACATTCACACAATCATATTGAATGACAAGTTTATTCATAATTAAGCCCTAAGGATATGTTGAGTCAAATTAAAGAGATATCTGCATCTCTCAAGGATTCTAACTTATGCAATCAATATGACCACTCTATTTACTCTAGCATAGCGGCTAAGCAGAATATCAACAAGCATACAAGTGGATGAGCTACGACTCAATCCTAAAAAATAAAAGAATGTGACAAAACTTCCCTTAAGACGGTCGTCATCCATCTATCATAGGGAAACATCATTACTCTATGACTACAATGGCTCAATAAAAACAAAGAAAAAAAATTACCCAAAAATAAATCAACCAAACATAACATAGTCAAGACGAACAACAAGTCAAACATCCAAGACATCCAAGTCAACATTATCATACTATCTATTACAACCCATGACCTACGAATCATCAAGCTATTGCAACCAGAAATGACATAATAATGTTATGACCTACAAATATAGCAATTAAAGAACAACAGGAATCTAACTTTCCTCCACCCCACATTGAAAAAGGTACACTGTCCTTAGTGCAAACACAATCACATCATAATGGGAGAGAAAAGAAACTTCCTGGTCGCTAAGAATCATTCTGGATGTCACTTATAGTAGTATCATTCTCCTCCATGTCTAAATCATCAACACCATCAGTAAGGATTGTAGCCTCATCATCATCAATTGGCTCCTCAAAAGTCGTGCCCACTTAGCACATTAACATAGCACTATCTGTGAGCGGGTATCTTGCCTTTAAAGACATCATCTTCTCTATTGTGGCTAGTCGGCCTCCTATCTTCAGCTATAATTTCAACATCCCATATATACGACCCTATCAACTCTCATCTCGGGCTTGCCGATCAACTATAGTAATAGAGGGGCCTGCGGAAGGGGAAGTCTCCTTCACCTTTGTGACCTCTATTATTTGTCCATCCAAATGTCATATCGACGGTTAAACAAGGTCTGCATCCTCCTCCTCGATACCTGCCTCCCTTAAGTATATGGTTAAGAGACCACCATGATAATATTTCCATCTACAATTGTCACGTGATCTCCTCATATTGTGATGAATCACAGCACCAAAATTAACTAGTATCCCCTTCATCAACATGTACACCAAGACAATCCACTCACGATTCACCTCTGTCAACTGTGTCCTAGGGAGAAAGAAAGCACATACTAACTTCATCCACACCTTTGCCTCACTATTCAAATAGGAAAAAGCAAGTGAGGAGTGGGTGCCATTATGATTCCTCGGCCATCATGTTGATGAGTGCTCACCGCACAAAGTGTGGAGAATGTCTCTGTATGGTGGCTTCGCCAACAAGATAAAATAATCTGAAGGGTCTACTTCAGGTGTCTCTAAGAAGGCATTGAACCTTTTAGTTGTGAATCACACTACTTGACCTCTGATCTTGACCTTTGTACTCTCTCTGAATGAGATGTCCTAATTTGCGTAGAATTCCCTCACTAAAGTATTATTGCACCTCTCCGGCTTATTGAAGATATAGCTAGCTCCCAACTCATGTATCATATCCCGAATAGCCGGGAACTCAAGTGCCAAGAGGCCCTCATCTATCCAGCTCTCAGGTGCATACTTGGCTTCTTTTTTAGTGTTAACCTAAGTAAGCCTATGAGGCTTTACTGCCTTTGCTCTGAATCTCCTTGTGGGGCCTTCTTTGGACGCCGAAGAACTAGCTCCCATTTTTCTTGGTCTACCCCTCTTTCGGCTCTTCTCAGCTACAATCACCTCCTTTCTTTTTGGTGCCATAGTACCTAGCAAGAAAAAAGTCAAGAACATTACAAAATTAGTTTGTGAACCAAATGTCTAACCAAGTGCGGAAGGTGCAAAATTCACCCCACACTTAATTTGCTAGCATATATGTGAGAATTTGTGAAATAGGGTACTCAAGACTTCCCCCATCATCATTCAATCTCAACAATACAATTTAATTCACTAACTCATACCACACTAAGTTCATGAATTTTTTTCAACTCTCCTCTAGCTTTTAACTTTTAATCAAGAATGCACTATCTAGGCTATCCCTCTCACTTTCCTTATCCAATTCACAATTCAAGTAATTTATGTAATGGAGTAAGAATATTCAATTCAATCAACCAACAATAAATAATTTAATACCATTCAACATAAATTAATTAAGAACCTCACCGACTCAAGCAATTGTCACATTCAAGAATTCAAAGCTTCATGTACTTTGTCTCTCTACAATTAATGCACCTACCCACCAACATTTAAGAATTCAAATCACCTACCCCATCATCCCCACAAGTTCAAATCACCATATTCAACCAAGATTCAAGTTACCCAACAAAGATAACATACAATCATGGAAGAATTTAAGACTTTAAGATTATAAAATCCAAAATATGAAATTCAAGTTTTTCACCAACAATGGTGATTTTGGGTTCTAAATCTTGGGGGAGAAGGGGTGTGGGAGCACGCTTGCATTATTAATCGCACAAGAGAGAAGAAATATACTTACTTGAGTTAAAGATGAGAGCTTCACAAACTTATTAGAGAAGACAACAATGGAGGGTAGAAGAAGGAATGGGATTTACAGCCTATGGGGGAGAGAATTTTGCTTTTTATTTTCAACTTTTTGAGAAGGGATGAATAGGACTTTAAGTAAAAGTTGGGGCATGGGCTTTTATGTGATTTTAAGGTATTTTGAATCAATATTGACTCAAATTGACTGATAAATTTCATCCAAATAGCCCTTAGCGCAAGCCCCCTCTCTCTCACCATAGACTTAGAAAAGATTCCTCTCTAGATATAGGGGCTGGCGCGGCATGCCCCTGGCCTCACACCAAAAAGAATTTCTTCTTCTAGAGAATTTAACTCCTAGTGTCCCATGCCAGGGCATCTCACCCCAGACTTACACCCCCAGACTTACACTTTTTATCTTAATGTCCCAGCTTGTTCTTTCCTCTTTCTCCCTGTTTGTCTCTACAAAATAAATAAAAACATACAAAATTTTAAAAAAAGGATGGGTTGCCTCCCATCAAGAACCTTATTTAACGTCGTTGCACAACATTCATGGGTTTCCTCCCATATAGCACTTGACTTAACATTGTGGCATGACTATGGTCCCCGTCACTCCTTCATCCAAGTGGACTTGTAACCATACCAAGGATGTGCTAAACTTTCATGCAGCACTTTCTACTCCACTAACTAATTATAACCTCTAAGTTCTCCTACCGGCTTCACTTTGAAGTCTTTGTAATGAGGTGGAATTCGTGTTGCTTTGAACACTTCAAACACTACCTCCTGACCATCTACTGACATAGACAACTTGCCCAACTAAACATATATGACTGCGTTGGTGGTGTCTAAAAATCCTCTACCCAGAATGAGGGGAACTGTTGCATCTACCTCATAATCTAAGATTATAAAGTCCACTGGTAGGATGAAAGGTCCTACCTTAATCAAGACATGTTCAATGATTCCCTCAGGATAGGCCAGAGACCGACCCACAAGCTGCAACATCACTGTGGTAGGACATGGTTCACCTAGTCCTAGTGTTCTGAATAGGGATGCAGGCATCAAATTGATGCTCACACCCAAATCACACAAAGCTAAACCAACTTCCTTGCTTTCAATAGTGACAGGAATAGTGAAACTCCTAGGATCCTTTAAGATTTTAGGAATTTTGTTCTTGATTCGGGAACTGCACTCCTCTTTCATTGTTATATTTTCAAACTCCGTATGCCTCCTCTTATTGGTCACGATATTGGCGTACTTTGGAACTTCCTACAAAAGCTCACCAACGAAATATTCACATGAACCTGCTTCAACAACTCAAGAAACTTTCTATAGGTTGTTTCCTCTATTCTTTTCTTCATCCTTTGAGGAAATAGGGGAGGTGGTCTAGCTACTGCAATTTTTGGTTGTGGGTTGCTAGACTCCTCTACCTCAGTCTTAGATTTCACAGCCTATTCCTCATCAACTTCTTCTTTTCTGGGGATAACCTCAACCAGCTCCTTACCACTGTGCAAGAAAATAGCATTTACATTATCCTTGGGGTTCTTGTCGGTATTACCCAGGAGTGCCCCCTCTGGTTTGTTATTCTGCTGTAGGGCCATTTCCCCATTTTCCTTTTAAGCTCATGGATGGATTTTTGCATTTCATTTACCACTTGCATTTGCTTCATCATCCGTTGCTTCATTGTCTCCTCAAGAGAACTGTTATGCTACTAGCCCTGTGGCCTTTGATAAGTGTTTTGGGGCCTTTAGATGTTTGGATTCCCTTCCCATGGGGGATTTGCTCCATCCCAATATCCCTGATTATAACCATTACCTTCAAAACCTCCACCACAACCTTGTCCTACAAAATATATAGACTGGGGATTAAGAGGATAACCTGAATAGGTGTGGCCTTCTCCACACGCCTCACATGATGGTGGTGGGATTTGTACCTGCTTCACTTGGCCTCCTACTGGTGTAGTCACAAACTTACAAATCACATTGACCAACTGGCTAATGTCTGCCCTATTTTCGCTACACCATCCACCTCAAGTTTTCCCAGCACCTTTGTTGCTACAAATTCTCTACCTGAATCCTGATAATCTTGACTCCCCACAAACATGTGGTTCAAGAGAGCCTCAATTTCATCATAACTTTTGGAAAAAATCCATCCTTGTGTAGTAGCGTCAAGGAGTATCTTAGATTTGGGCTTCAGTCGTTCAATGAAGTTGTGCCCAATTATCTTCTTAGGTTGCATGTGGTGTGGAAAATCCCTCAAGTACCTTAAAGTTCCTATGCTTGAGCTAGTATTTCTCCATCTTTATGTATGAATTCATAGATCTTTTCCTTCAGTTCTTTAGTTCTTCTTGAAGAGAAAAAACAGTTTTTGAACTTATTGTAGAGGATGTCCCAATTGGTTATGGATCCTACAGGCTCATATTAAAGCCACTCCTTGGCCTCTCCGATTAGTGAGAAAGAAAACAGAGTCAACTTGACATATTCATCTGACACATTTTGGTAGTGGAAGTTTTCACTTAGCTCAACAAACGTCATCAAATGCCTATGGGGATCCTCGTGTGGCCTGCCCTAAAATTGGAAAGTGATTTGGACCAACCGCAGTGTCCCTTTGTTCAACTGAAAGTTCCCAGTGATGGCTAGTTTGAAAATTTCTTTAGAAGCATTTTCCACATTCGGCCTAGAAAACTGCATCACTGGAACTCTCTCATTCTCTTCACCTGTTGTTTTCCTGATGTTTTCCATAGCTATCCTTTAAAAGGTTCTCTCTACTTCAGGATCAAAAGAAGCTAAGGTTGATGCTTGACTTCTCATGCTTGGCATATCCTTAGGCAAACAACCTTGTGAACTTTAACAAAAAAAAAGAAACAAATGTAAAATATACACTAGCGAAACAAAATTCTAACCTACAAATAGTTAAACAATATTCAAGTCTCCAGCAACGGCGCCAAAAACTTGATGTCGCCCAAGCGCAGCTAAGTGCATGTGGTTGTCAAGTAATATAGGATTGTTAATTCCAGATATCATATCCACAGGGACTTGTCAATTTAATCGTTATAAGGTTATACTCTGATTTCACTAATCTATGAAACAAGTAAAATGAAGATTGGTTTGGAAAATTAAACTACTAAAACTTCAAATGTAAAAATTAACTAAAACAAATGCAAGCTTTATTATATTTCGATAATGATGACAGACTAAGGCAATGGCACTTGGTTGGCTTCAAGTTGAGTTTTTCAGAAGTAATTAAACTAGCATGGTTCTTCCTATGGTTGTTAGTTCCAAGTTACTCTCCCATTTCTTGCCACTATCCCTAGCATCCAGGAACTATCACATGAACCCTAGCGCCTATATCCCTATGTCGTAGGAGAACAATGAAATGAAGATTATGCCTACTTGTATTTCAACTAAAGGGGGTTGAAGGTAATATCCCTATCCTCAACAACATCTATTGTATCACCAATGGGTTCAAGGGTCATTGATTTCCTGTTCTGTATTTATTTTTTACCCTTTCGATCCCCTTTTCCAAGTTCAATCAAAAGCCAACAGATTATTTACAAGGTGATTAATCTATAAATAATAAATTAACACAAATAAATATAAACAACCATAAAAGAAGAATCAAAACTATGTTTATTTAGTATGTTAAACAATCAACCATTCACCATGGCCACAACCCTAGAATATGAGTTTAGCTAGTTATAGAAAAAAGAAAAAACAAATACTTAGTCATCATCATATGAAAATGCGAATTAAAGAAGAGAAAACCTAGTTGTAGAACCTTGTCTTCCTTCCAAATGGCTTACAAGCTTTCATTAATGAACTACGGAAAAAAAATAAGTAAAGACTGCTTCAAAGTAGTCCTAAACTACTCCAAGAAGTCATGAACTACGTAACAAATGACCTAAGGCTTTTTTTTAGATGAGACTTCAAATGATTCTTCTTCCCTTTAATACTTGGGTATAAAACCCATATTGTTAGCCCCGGAATGGCCCTGGTGCACCACCCCTCCTATCTTGCCGTAGACATAGTCAAATTTCCAGCAATTTTAGCTTCAGATAGGGTCTGGCAAGCTGCCCCAACCATAGCACCAAATTGAGAATTTTTTCTCTGAAGTTTGGGACTTGGTGCAGGGCCCCAGCCATAGCACCAACCCATCAGATCCTCAAATCTTCATTTCTTGCAGCATTTTAAGCTCATTTTTCCTAGTTTCCTGCTCAAATCATTTGTTAGTGCATAAAACACACACATACATGAATTTAAGCATAAATTAAGGATTATGAACTCAAAATATGATTAGGTATGAGTAAAAACATGGAAAATGGGCATGAAAATATTCCCAACATCAGTCACCTAAGTTGCAAATTAAAAAATAATAGGATATATAAGGAGAAAAAAGGAGATTGAAGAATGTGCTAAAAAAGTGAAAGATTTGTGATGTATTAAAGTTCTTAGGGAGATTAGTAACTATCCTAGCCAAATAATTTATACACATCCCTTAGCCTACATTACAACCATCTTAAGTCCTAATTGATCTTAGATTTGGTGTTCTATATTTGTGGAGTATTTACACAAAGGGTAAGCCTATGGATTGTCTTTTGCATGCATGTTGAGTTCTTTGGGTTAGTGGGTGATTTTCTTTTATCTATGCCCAAGTCCAAATTGTTATATATATATATCATGTGAGTGAAGGGCCTCTCTCCAAATAGTGAGTGTCACATAATGGTAAGATTTTGGTGCATCTTTGATTGCTAAATTATATATGATTCATGTTCGCCCGAATATATCTTGTTAAGTTAGTTCTAGAAGCTAAGTGATTTCAATTGTGACCTTTGAATGTTGATCTTATATGCATATTGAGTGGATTGTTGGAGCTTGATAAACTTATATAATGACACTAAGTGTAAGAATACATGTTTGCAAGGTGAATTTTATTGTTGAAATTGAGTATGGAAGCAGTAGATTATTTGATGGCGAACAATAGTTTAAGTGTAGGGTGGTGATGTAGGGTGTATTTACGAACTTATTTTCCATATTTTTCCCATGCTGAGCTATATTTTGGGAATAAATTATGTGTGTTTTCTTTGGTTTTATATAATATTTTTGAAAAAGAGCTAACACATATGATTAGATGTTTGCAGAGATTAAAGTGATAGATTTGGACTTATTTGAGACTTAAAAGAGCAAGAGTTGCCAAGGCAAACTCAAAAAGAGCAAGTGCCATAACATAATAGAAGATGGCATCATGCAGGCATATCTGTACAAGGACCTGTGCAACTGCAGCCATATTCAAGCACCAAGAGGTACGATGTGGCGCCAGTACAGCACGATGAGGGTCGCAATGTAGACCCTACTTGCCGATTCAAAACCTGCAAAGTCCAATCCCCCTCCAAGTCGGAATAGATGCGGATTAATTCTGCTACTATATATACCCCTTCTTAGGACGTTTTAGGTGTCGAATTTTGTGGAATCTTGTTAGAAAGTTGGATTCACCACTTATTCTTTGATCATAATTGTTATAAGTGTGGAAAACATTATTCCATACTAGTGTTGGAGGAAATCATCAAGTTCTTGTGATTCTAATTACATTGCGAGATTTGTCAGACAATTTCTTATCATTGTAAGTGTTTCATTATGACTACTTATAAATCTTATGTTGTTGTTTCTTCAAACATGACCGGCTAAATCTCTTAAGCTAGTGTTTTGGGAAAGATGATGAATTGATGGAATTAGTCAAAATAAAATAGTGATTCTTGAATGATAAATTAAGTGGATTGTTATTCCCTTTGTTTTTATGAGTTTTAGCGGTTGCAAATGTGAAACGTGCATGAATCATCAACTTGCATGATCAAAGAGTTTGAAGTTAGGAAAAGAGAATAACAATAGAAATTTAAGGCTACAAACCCTCGTCTAATTAACTTGAGCTCTAACCAATGATAGTTAATCCAAGACTTATGGTGAGGGCAAAATATACACACTTAAAATCCGAGAGAATTTAGGTGAAATTCATTTATATAGGTCGAGAGACGTTAGATAAACTTAATCGCCAGTATTACATAAAAATCACTAGGATAGATAATTAATAAAATATGTCTACTACATTATAAAATTATGGGGAACACAATCCTAATTTTGTCACATTAATTTGGTAACAACTCAATTACTGTCTAGAATTACTTTTTTATTTGAAATCCCCCTTTCGAAATATTGACTACCAATTTATTTACTTATCATTAACATATTATTTATTACCTTATTTCTTGTGGGATCGACCCCAACCTACTTGGGTTACTATATTTGATAGCAACTGCGATATACTTCATTATGAGGTATAATCTGAGTGTCATCACATAGCTTTGTAATTGAAGTTGAAGATCAAGTTGCTCAATTCAAGTTTTATTCTCTCATAATTGATTTTTTGAGTAATAATGATCAATTACTTTCTTTCTTCTCTTTTTTTATGGGTAACTAAACCCAGATCTAGGGTTGTGAATCCTAATGATCTCAATTGGGTGAAACTGATTATGGGCTTGAGAATATTTGATTGATTTAGGGTTAGTGATGAAAGTCATTCAATCCTACCTAATTGTCTTTATTGTGCTTGAAAAAGGCAATTTAGGTTGGGTTAGCATCAATTAATAATAACCCAAGGCTCTAACCCTTATTTAACCGATTCAATTAGACATAGAAGGAATCCAAATTGCAAAGTACAATCGGGAAGAATAGAGTTCTCCTTAATTTGATAAAATTGATGTAGATTAATACCATTGGAATTGTTAAAAGACACCCACTAGTTTCTTAAGGTGATTGCTTATGCATTCACCATAAATCCATTCTCAATTATCCTTTTTAAGTATTTAGGAGGATCAATCCAAATTTAGGGACATTTCCCTAGTTTTTCTCATTATTGATTAACTCCTTCAGCATTTATATCTTTAGTTATAGTTATAATCTGTTAACCTTAAATTGAATAGAATCTTAACGTACAAACCATGTTTGAAAACTGTTTGACAGTATTGGACTAACAAAATCTCTGTGAATATGATCTCTACTCCTAAGTTGGGTAATTATACAATATCAACCACATACACACTCAGATGTAAGTTAGGTGTTTGGACTAACAACACTCTTATGGACTTTGTATCTAAAGTATGATGTTACTTTTTTACTTTCTAGGTAAATCAAGATGGTTGTTTTCAACAAGTTTGATTTTGTTTGAGACTTTATGAGGTAAACTCTAAGTGTTATTGATGATAGGGATTTTGTCGCCAGATTGGGGAGGTAACTTCTCTACAATTACTTCATCTGGTACTGTTCATTTTCTCTTGTGTTTGAGTTGTTACTAGGTTTTTGAGCTTTAAATTGATTTATTTTGTATATTTTCTTTAGAAGTAACACTTTCACATTACTGGACATGGAGATTTTTCTTGAAAAAGGTTCTAACAAGAGTGTTAATAGTAGCGATGAAGTGTTTATTGAATATCCTAATGTGGTTTTATGTTACTTTCTTCCCCAATATTTAGAGGTTTCAACATCATATTAATTTGTAAACTAATATTTGAATTACTCTTGACATCTTATTGATTTTCTATTGGGAGGAAGAGCGATAATATTGTGATGTGAATGATAGAAGTGAATCAACTTAATATCTTTGTGTCATGATCCGAGCTGGGACCCCGGATCTAGACACGGGACAAGAAATCCTGTGAGGCTCCAAATCAACTCATGGCATGAACATAATAACTTAGAGCGTACAATAAGAGAAAACCAAAATAATAAAAAAACATTCTTAAATGGAAGTCTGAAAATCCAATAACATCTGAATAATAAAAAACGTAATACTAATCTGAAGCTGAATACATGCTATGTCATCTCCCCTATGACACTGACCACGAGTCGTACCCACATACCATGACTCATGGTGTGACTCATGGTCTGAACCCTGGACTCCAAGTCTTCATCAAGACTCCTCCTACAACTCATTACTCCTTCCCATGACTCGTACCACGAGTCGTTCTGAGTCAAAATCCCTAATTTTTTTCTGTTGTTCCCATTTCAAATTCTGAGTCTAGTCTTAGGCACTTCCGGGGTATTACAATATCTCCCCCTTGGGAATATTCATCCTTGAATGTGAATGAACATACTGAAAAGCTAGGGAAAGCAACTGACATCTCAAATATTGAACATCTAAAGCTGAAACTGACAGAGTGACTGAGTCCGGACTGAAATACATGACTGAACGAAATTCATGAATCACAGGTACATACATTGACATGAAAGAAACTGGGACACATGAATTAAACATGAGACTAAATAGAGTACTAAGGAGGAAAACTAGTACCTGAAACTGGAATTGAACCAAAAGGGAATAGATGCGGATATTTAGCCATCATATCTGCTTCGACTTCCCATGTAGCTCCCTCAAGATTGTCATTCCTCCACAAAATCTTTACTGAAGCTACTTTCTTGTTTCTGAACTTCCGAACCTAATGATCAAGTATTACTACCGGAACTTCTTCAAAGTTAAGGCTATCCTTCACTATTATGCTCTCCACCGGAACAACCAAATCCGAATCACCCATACACTTCATCAAAAGGGATACATGGAAAAATCGATGCACTTAAGCCAATTCTGAGGGAAACTCCAACTCATAAACCACCGTGCCAACACGTCTCACAATCTGGTACGGGCCAACATAACTGGGATTAAGTTTCCCCTTCTTTTTGATCCCCATCATTCCCTTCATGGGAGACACCTTCAACAACACCCAATTATCAACTTCGAACTCAAGCTCTCTTCTCCTCACATCCCCATAGGACTTTTGGCTACTCTGAGCTATTTTCAATCTTTCTCTTATAATCTGAACTATCTCCATAGCCTCATGGACTGAATCTGGTCCTATAAACGTAGCTTCACCGACTTCGTACAAACCCATAGGAGATCTAAATCTCCACCCATAAAGAGCCTCAAACGGAGCCATCTGAATGCTGGAATGGTAACTGTTGTTATATGCAAACTCAATGAGAGGCAAATGATCATCCCAAATACCCTTGAAATCATTCACATATGCCCTCAACATATCCTCAAGAGTCCGAATGGTCCGTTCATCCCGACCATCTGTTTTGCGGGTGAAATGTTGTGTTAACCTTGACCTGAGTACCGAGTCCCTTTTAAAACGATCTCCAAAACTAAGAGGTAAACTGAGTACCTCTATCTGATATGATGGACAAGGGCGCTCCATGCGATATAACTAGCTCCTGAATATACAATTTAGCATAATCCTCCGCTGAATCGGTTGTTTTGACCAGTAAAATGGGTTGCTTTAGTCAACCTATCTACCATAACCTAAATGGAGTTATATTGTCGATGAGTATGAGGAAACCTTGTAATGAAGTCCATATTGATATCCTCCAACTTCGAAGTAGGGATAGTAATGTCTTGAAGCATACCTCTAGGCCTTTGATGCTTAACCTTCACCTGTTGACATTTCGGACACTTAGCCACAAACTCTGCTATGTCCTTCTTCGTGCCATTCCACTAATAAACTTCCCGTAGGTCATGGTACATCTTGGTGGAACCTGGATGTATAGAATATTTGGAACCATGAGCCTCATGCAACATCCTCTCCCTCAAGTCACCAACACCCGGTACACAAAAACGACACTAATATCATAGTGCACCATCTCCCCCTTGGGAGAAAACCTCCACCTTCTGATTCTGGACAGTTTCCTTCAACTTTAACAAAATAGGATCCTCGTCTTATCTGACCTTGATGTCTGATCTTGGGAATAATTGCATGCCCAAGTGATACTTTATAACTTAGTTTTGTCTTGTTTATCTACTTATTTATATACATTTTCATATAATTTTATGTAAATGTGAATATATACTAACCAATATGATTAGTCCTTATTTTTGAAGGTTAATAATGCATTTGCAGAACTAATTCATAATTTGGTGAAGTGGAGGAATGGAATCAAGAGAAAAAGGTGAAAGTCAACAAGAAAACACGCAATAACTTGCACCTTGCGCGATAGGCGCCGTGGCACACTGCCAACGCGGAAACACTTGGCCGAAAATTGCATTTTTTGGCACATTCCAGTGAGGGTACGCGTTACCTCCGTGTCACAGAGGTCAATTAGGGCGTTCAGCTCCGTGACACTTTGTTGTTCCACCACAGGCCAAATTTTGCATTTTTTCAGAATAGTATAAATTGAACCCTTAGCTTCTAAAAACAGGGAGGAACGACTTTATTCTGAAAAACCACCTAGGAGTGAAGGGAGAAGTGAGAGAACTCACCTAGGGTTCATCAATTTCATCTTCTCCTCTACCAATTCTTGTAAG
>JACEIK010000397.1:288921-300102 GCA_018107945.1 Datura stramonium | reverse complement strand
GTATGTATGTTGTGATTAGCTACTACCATTGGTTTGAGATTAGCCTTCATTGTGGTGGTTGGGACTGAACCCACCCTATATAGCCTTCCGTCAACCAACCTCAGGGTTACTAGTTATGTCATCACCTACTGGACTCTAGATCGCTCAGAAGAGCTATATGTTGTCAGACAGGACTATATTCAGGCCCAAGGGCCATATTACAATCCATCCATAAATGGGCTTCTATTTTTATGCCATATCGACATCACTGACCCTCCGTCGAGCCTTATGTGCCCAGGGTGTAGTTACAGGAGCCTAGAGGGTTCAAACACTGCTACAGGAGCCCAGCGGGCTTAGTTGCAGACCCAGAGGCCAGGTAGGCTGGCTATAGTTACCTGCTGACTCATATTGACCTCATTAGGGGTATATAGATTGAAGTATACTTGCCAGGGCTTATGGGGGCCCAGGTAGGTTATTCTTTGCTAGTTGTACCTTATGAGCTTATGGGGTCCAGGTAAGGTTCTTGTTTGAATTACATACTAGTTAGCTATACTTCAGGTTGTGAGACTATTCAAGTTATAACTCTTATACTTTCTACTGTTCACTTGTAGTTCTTTCATCAGCTCTATTCAGTCATTTTAATTACTGTCTTACATATTCAGTACATACTATACTGACGCCTATCCTTGAGGCACTGCATTACTTGCGTGCCGGTGCGTATAGATGTGGTTTAGGACCTTCCTAATTGTCATCCAGAGTTAACAGTTTAATCAGCTCCTTTTCTCCAGAGTTGATAGTTAGAAAAGGTTTGTTCTTTTATTGTACAACTTTTGGGTAGGTCGAGGCCCTATCCCGACCACTATTCCACTCGTAGAGGCTTGCAGACTATAATTTCTCAGTTGTTGGTTGTTGTTGGCCGTGTAGGGCTTATGTATGTTATCTTTTATATGCTAGTCGTGTGGGTCCTAGTTTTGCTAGTTAGTTAGCACCCTTGCCGACTATAGCTTGAATATTGACTGTCTGTTTTCTTTCTGTTATAACTAGACAGCATGGTGGTCTTTTCGACCCGCATAGAATCCCTTTTATTGCCTTGGTTGTTGGGTTAATTGTTTTCTTTTACAGGTGGTTATGTAGCTTGGTGGGCCCGAGGCTGTGTTTACAGCCTAGATATAGCTCGTTGTTTTCTTGATTTAAATTGTTTGCATACAGCAGAGGTGCATAAGCCTAGGTCCCAGTGTGACATTAGGTTCCAGTCATGCCACCTAAGGTGGGGCATGACAAACTTGTTATCTGAGCGGGTCGTATCTCAGGGAGTATGCAAGCCGTGTCAAGTAGAGTCTTGTCTATGGGTTTGTTGTGCACCATATTCTATAGGCAGGAGGCTACAAGGCATAATAGTGTGATTACCCTCCTTTCTTCTTTAGTCGTGTTATAGAGCTATGTTGTATAGGGTAACTTCCTAAGTTTACATTGTTCTGTTGATTTATAGAGAAATGTCTAAGGCACTAGCCGAGTGTCACAATTAGAGCCAGCCCAATCTAGGGGCCATAGGGAGACTTCATCTCGGTCTCCCCAGTATTCTCTGCCACTCCAGGAGCTCACCAAGGAAGCAAACATATTAGCACCACCCCCAGCAACCCCGATATCTATACCATAAGATCAAGAGGTCAGGAGTGTTGTTTACATGCTCGCTCAGATGATGACCGCTCAGTGCCAGCTAGTGGTGTCAGTTGTCGCTGAATCTACTGGAGGACCTGGAAGTTCGAGGATCTGAGAGTTTCTTGTTGTGTGTCCTCCACAATTCACGGGGATAGACCATGGATAGGACCCTCAGGACTTTCTATATTAGTTAAAGTGGATCTTTAAGGTGATGCATGCTACGCCCACAGAGTCAGTTGAGTTGGCAATATTTCAGCTACGAGACATAGTGGTGTTGTGGTACGGGAGTTTGGAGAGGTCCTGAGGAAGAGACGTACCACCTCCGACTTGGTCCAATTTTTCAAAGGCCTTCATAGATCATTACTTGCCGCATGAAATCTTACAGGCTCAGGTGGATTAGTTTCTGCACCTGGAACAGGGTTCGATGAGTGTTTGAGAGTATGCAATGAGGTTTTACTCTTTAGCCAGGTATGCACCAACATTTGTGAATACTATGCCAGCCAGGGTACATCGGTTTATCATGGGGCTACTTCTAGAGTATGTGGAAACCTGTGTTACAGCTACCTTACAAGAGGATATAGATATTTCTCGCATTCAGGATTTTGCTCAAAATATCGAAGGGATTAGGCGATGGCAGTGAGGTAGAAAGAGCGAACTAAGACCAGCACTGGAGGTCCAGGCCCAGTGATATGCAAGTAGAATTTCAGGGTGGACCTAGGCCACGGATATCAGGTAGGCCCCCTAGACCTTCACCCTAGCAGCAACAGAGCAGTAGATTAGATCATTGTGGACGGTCAGGTCCAGGCGTGAGCTCGCGAGCTCCGGTTCCCAGCAGTAGAGGGGATCAGATCAGAGCAGGTCTGCCGTACTGCGTTGTAGCATCTACAGTCGACGGAATTTTGGGACATGCAGATATGGTTCTACTGCTTGTTATACTTTTAGACAAAAAGGTCATATCATGAGGGATCGTCCAGCTAGAGGTCAGGGTGATCGGGACCAGCAGAACAGGTCTACCGCAGGATCACATGCTCCAGCGTCTTTGGCAGTATGCAGTCCCTCAGCTCCAGCCGGTAGAGGCCGGGGTAGATCAGGGCATCAAGTTCGGGCAGTGGTCAGGATCGCACTTATACTCTACCGAGATGATAGGAGTCAGAGTCATCACCAGATGTTGTGACAGGTATACTGGATGTTGCTCTCACTCCGTTTATGCCTTGATAGACCCATGCTCCACTTTGTCCTAAGTTACTCCATTGGTGGCTCAAAAGTTTGGTATAACACCAAAATTATAACAGCGACCCTTCTTGATGTCTACGCCCGTTGGTGACTCTATTATAGGTAAGAGAATTTACCAGGGTTGTACAGTAGAGATTGTCAGTCGCCAGACTTTAATAGTTTTAGTGGAGCTAAAAATGATTGATTTTGATGTAATTATGGGTATAGATTGGCTAGTGCCATGTTATGCCAATGCGGAGTGTTGGATTAGAACAGTCTGATTTCACTTTCTAGGGGAGGTAGTGCGAGAATGGAAAGGCAATGCAGCTACGCCAAGAGGTAGGTTCATATCCTATCTTCGGGCGACAAAGTTGATAGTGAAGGGTTGTATTTACCATATTGTTAGGTTTGGGATATGCAAGCAGAATCCCTGACTCTTCAGTCTATCCTGGTGGTTAATGAGTTTCTAATGTGTTTCTAGACGAACTTCCCCGTATTACCCAGAGTGGGAGATCATTCTATATCGATATGCCACCAGGTACACAACCTATATCCATCCCTTAATATCGAATGGCTTCCGCTGAATTGAAAGAATTGAAAGAACAGTTGAAAGACTTGTTAGATAAGGGTTTTATCAAGCCTAGTACTTTTCCTTGGGGTGCACTTGTCCTTTTTGTGAGAATGAAAGATGGCTCCCTACATATGTGTATATATTATTGGCAGTTCAATAAAGTTACTATCAAGAATAAATATCCTCTTCCAAGGATAGATGATTTGTTTGATCAGTTTCAGGGGGCGAGATATTTTTCTAAAATTGACTTAAGGTCTGGATATCATCAGGTGCGTGTTCAGGAAAAAGATATTTCGAAGACAACTTTCAGGACCATGTATGGTCATTTTGAATTCTTGGTCATGTCCTTCGGATTGACGAATGCCCCAGCGGTGTTTATGGATCTGATGAACAACATCTTCAAATTGTATTTAGATCTGTTTGTGGTAGTGTTCATTGATGACATTTTGGTATATTCTCGCTCAGAAATTGAACACAAAGATCATCTGAGAATAGTATTCTAGATCCTCAGAGACCGCTAGTTATATGCAATGTTCTTGAAATGTGAGTTCTTGTTGAATTTTGTAGCTTTCTTGGGCCATATTGTATTAGATGCTTGTATTCAAGTTGGTTCCCCAAAAATCGAGGCCGTGAAGACATGGCCTAGACCCATAACTCCAACTGAAATTCACAGTTTTCTACGGTTAGCTAGGTATTACAAAAGGTTCATGGAAGGATTTTCTAACCTCCCAGCGCCATTGACTAGATTGACTTAGAAAGAAGCCAAATTTCACTAGATCAAGGCCTAAGAGCAGAGTTTCCAAGAGCTGAAAAATAGGTTGACATTTGCACCAATATTAGCCTTACCGGAAGGTTCCGAGGGCTACATTGTATACTGTGACGCTTCAGGCATGGGATTATGGTGTGTTCTGATGCAACACAACAAGGTGATTGCCTATGCTTCGAGACAGCTAAGGAAACACGAAAAGAACTACCCCACCCATGATTTGGAGTTAGCAACAGTTATTCATTCTTTGAAAATATGGAGGCATTATTTGTATGATCTGCATGTGGACTTCTTTACTGATCATAAAAGCCTCCGGTATATCTTCACGCAGAAAGAGTTGAATCTGCGGCAGCTTCACTAGCTAGAATTACTAAAAGACTACGATGTGAGCATCTTGTATCACCCACGGAAGGCTAATATTGTAGTTGATGCCCTTAGCTGCAGATCCATGGGAAATTTAGCATATTTTAGGCTATAACAGTAGGAAATGGCTCGAGAGTTGCATCAGTTAGCTAGTTTAGGGGTTCGGGTAGTAGATTCAGAGAATAATGGGGTTGTGATTCAGAATACAACAGTCTAATCTCTGGTTGTAGAGGTAAAGAAGTGACAGTATAAGGACCCTAGTCTAGTACTGTTCAGAGATAAGGTTCAGCAGGACAAACTATCGACCTTTGAGTTGACAGAAGACGGGGTCTTGAGATTTAGAGGTCGACTCTGCGTTCCAGATGTAGAAGGGCTCCACCAATAGATCATGGCAGAGCTACATTATTCTCTTTACTCTCTTCACCCAAGCTCGAAAAATATGTACCATGATATAAAGGAAATATATTGGTGGCCTGGAATGAAGATAAGTGTTGTTGAGTTTGTAGCATAGTGTCCTAATTGTCAGCAGGTAAAAGTTGAACATCAGAAACCTGGCGGACTGACTAAAGAGATAGCTATACCTATATGGAAATGGGAAGAAATTAATATGAACTTTGTAATGGGGTGACCTCGCACAAAGAGTAAATTCAAATCCATTTGGGTCATTGTCGACAGGTTGACGAAATCAGCCTACTTCTTGCCAATCAGCACTACATTTTCAGTTGGAGACTATGTTGAGCTATATATTAAGGAGATAGTTCGACTGCACGGTGTCCCAACATCTATTATTTCCGACAGAGAGGCACAGTTTATAGCAAGGTTTT
This sequence comes from Datura stramonium, assembly GCA_018107945.1. Classification (NCBI taxonomy): domain Eukaryota; kingdom Viridiplantae; phylum Streptophyta; class Magnoliopsida; order Solanales; family Solanaceae; genus Datura; species Datura stramonium. Next base: position 294,728 of record JACEIK010000397.1, on the reverse strand, counting down.
GGGATGCAAGTTAATTTAAGTACAGCTTTCCATCCCTAGACAGACAGTCAGGCAGCGTGCACCATTCAAATGCTTGAGGAGATGCTACGGGCGTGTGTTCTAGACTTTAGAAGAAATTGGGATGAGCATCTACCCCTTATTAAATTTGCATACAATAACATTTATCATTCTGTTTTTCAGATGGCCCCTTATGAAGCTTTATATAGGCAGAAATATAGGTCCCCCATAGGATGGTTTGAAGTAGGGGAGGCAAGGTTGATCAGACCAGATATGATCCATCAGTCAGAAGAAAAAGTGAAACTTATCAGAGAACGCCTGCTGATAGCCCAAAGTCATCAGAAGTCCTGTTCTGATGTCTGAGGGAGACACTTGGAGTTTAATGTTGATGATTGGGTATTTCTCAAGGTTTCGCCTATGAAGGGAGTGATGAGATTTGGCAAGAAGGGAAAGCTTAGCCCTAGGTTTATTGGCCTGTATCAAATCCTTTGAACGATAGCCCAAGTGGCATATGAGTTAGAACTGCCTGCAGGGCTAGAATCTGTTCATCCAGTCTTTCACGTGTTAATGCTATGGAAATATGTAGGAGACTCGTCTAGGGTCGTTCAAGTAGAGGATATTCAAGTTACTAAAGAGTTGTCTTACGAGGAGATTCCAGTTGCTATATAAGATCGACAAGTTTGCAGGTTGAGAACTAAGGATGTAGCCTCCATTAAAGTCCTATGGAGAAACAGAAATGTAAAAGAGATTACTTGGGAAGCTGAGGACGACATGAGTCTAGATATCCTCACTTATTCCAGGCTTGACTCGGATTATGCAGTTGAAGTGAGAGTTGTTTAATTATCGTCATGTGCTTACATTATCCATATTATTGAGCTATTTTCTTTTATGATACGAAACCATAGTGTATTGTTGCTTGTGGCATCCTGTGAGACGACTATGTTGTACTTTTTTGTGTTTCAAGTTTTTGGATAGCCCACATTAAAGAGGAGACTCTGCCAAAAATTTTCTGGCAATAGTTAATGGAGTTGAGTCTCTTAAGCCTAAGATTACATTCGGGGATGAATGTTCCTAAGGGGGGAATTATGTTATACCCTATAAGTTTTTATCATTTAACTGACACATGTGTGCGTATATTGAGAGTTTTCGAAGTAAGATGCATGCGAAAAAAGGCCCGAAGGATGAATATACGAACATTGCATCGATCGAGCGGAGGCTGGGACCGCAGGCCCGGCGCACTGGGCGCGGTGCTACGCTAGCAAGCCTGGCGCTATGGCTAGTGCATCGCGCCTCTTGGCCAGTGCAATGGCGGTGTGCCGCACCCCTAGGCCACCGACCCCCCACCTATATCTGTGTGTAAGTGTAAAATGTTTCATTATAAATATTTTCCTCGGCTAAAGAAGAGAGAATACTGTGGGTTTCTTCTATTTTTCATCAAATTACGTCGTTAAACTTTGTACAAATGCAAATTCATCTTGGATATCGAGTTTTGGGCCTAAAAGAAATGTCCCTACAGAGTTATTTCTTGAAAATTCACTTGTAGTACCGGAACCCTGCCAAGCAAAAATTATCAACACTTCTAATTGACTTGTACACGACTACAGGTAATAGGTAAGAATTTCTACATTCTAGACTCTCGAGAAATTGTGAGTTTTCGTTCGAATTAAACGGAGTTGAATTATAGTTAATATTATCAAAAGATATTGTTGCTTACCTAATATTATTATTGCAAATAACCCTATTCTTTTAGTGTAAAGGCTGCAATTGAGTGGAATCACCGGCTCTAGGTTGGAACTAATCACATTAACGAGAATCGGCATTCAAGGTACGCTAAGGCTAATCTCTTCGACAAGTTATTCCTATTGTATTGTAATAAGACCTATGTCCCTGTAAGAAATCTATAAGTATGTATGTTGTGATTAGCTGTTACCGTTGGTTTGAGATTAGCATTCATTGTGTCAGTTAGGACTTACCCCACCCTATATAGCCTTCCATCAACCAACCTTAAGGTTGCTAGCTGTTTCATTGCCTACGGGACTATGGATTGCTCAAAGGAGCTATATATTGTCAGATAGGACTATATTCAATCCCAAGGGCTATATTACAATCCATCCACAAATAGGCTTCTATTTTTATGTCGTATCAGCATCACTGACCCTCCGTCGAGCCTTGTCTGCCTAGGTACAGTTATAGGAGCCCAGCAGACTCAGACACAACTATGGAGCCCCGTGGGCTTAGTTGCAAACCCAGAGGCCAGGTAGGTTTGCTATAGTTACCCGTTGACTCATATTGACAACATTAAGGGTATATAGATTGAAGTGTACTTGCCAAGGCTTATGGGGGTCCACGTAGGTTATTTTGTGCTGGTTGTACCTTCCGGGCTTATGGGGGCCAGGTAAGGCTTTGTTTTACAGGTGGCTATGTTGTCTGGTCGGTCTGAGGCTGTGTTTATAGCCAAGATATAGCTCATTGTTTTCTTGATTTGAATTGCTGGCATGCACTAGAGGTGCATAAGCCCAGCCAGGTCAGCCCAGGTCTCAGTGTGGCATTAGGTTCCAATCATGCCTCCTAAGATGGGGCATATACCGAGCCATAAGTGTATCATGTAGGTCGTTTCCGAGGAGAAAAAGAAGGGTAGAAGGGTTATTTTATCCTAACAGAATCACCCTATATAATATAAATAATACTTCACAACCAACTTAATGGTTGCTCGTATTATCTAGCGAGCAATAGGCTATCATCTCCCCCTATCCACCTTATTAGTTTATTATTAGTCCTAGAATTGTTCTAAAGAAAAAAAGATTAAACATCCTAACATGTGCCTATTTGTCTCAATCCTAATGTCTAAGAGGGATTGGACTACTATTTTGGATTCTGGGGTCTAAACATGCTAAATTCTAAGGTTGTTAATGTGATTAGCATCAAACAAAATAGATAATAACTAAAAGTAGTTAGCATGCAAATATTTCACGTAAGGCTCCATGTTAATTATGCTATAATGATTAAGTGTTATATCCTATAGGCATGCTTTCTAAGTATATAGATGCAGAAACTATTGTCCAAAAAGAAACGATCAGTAAATTAAAACATGACTCAATGCAGTCTAGTAGGCAAAACTTCTAATGACTGGTTGTGGTATTCAGTCAAGTTCAGATGTGAACATTAATGTGAATGGGATCTGCGATGCGTGTTGTGATGGATACAAAGAGACGTAATCTTTTTTGGAATGATATCAAACAAGTTCTAATCGAGTTGATCCTGTAGATAGGGTATCTAAATGATATCATATTTATTTATCATGCTTCAGATCATAAACCCAATTATTCCTAAGGTGTAATATCTAGTGAGATCAATCCTATGGACATGCTTTTTAAATGAAAACAAAGTAGCATATGACACCCAAATAACCTCAAAAGTTATGCGCATTTCCTAAATTATAATATCTAAACATGGTTTCATTAATTAAAAAAGAGATTTAAACCCTATAGGCATTACTTTTATCTATCATAGTTGATTGCAATATTTTGATTTCGATAGGCAAGATTTTTACCAATTGAGAATGATTTCATACATGTTCAGATATAAACATTATTGTAAAAGAAACTCTATGTGCAGGTTGAGTACAAATAGACATACAAAAACTCTTACGAGCATGATTTCTAGTTAATTTTTTATCATTATAGACATGGTATCTAATTATCGAATGTTGCATTTAATTTGTGAATATGGCTGTTAATCACTTGATTGAATCCTATAGGTAGAATATTTAAGGGTTTGAACATCACACATGTTTCATATCAAACTATAGTTCCTATAGGGATAGTTTTCAACACTAATCAAATATGTTTCAAATTGTGACCAACTATGTCAGACCTGAATGGCGGAGATTGGAACCCATACTAACCGCCGGTGGGTGAACCATCCAAGGAACAACTAATTCCCCAACAACCGGAATATTCTGACTGAAAATAACACTTTTACAAATAAATGAAATATTCCACTGAGTTTAACATAAATGAGCTATATGAAAAAATAGAAAAATCAATTCTCACATAACTTTCCCAAAACCCGAGTGTCATTGCACTTTAGACATCTACCTACATGTCTAAGATCGATAAAAACTAGAAATAAGTAACACTAAAAATGTCCGGATGAGAGACATCTTCAACAGAGGAGTAGAACGCACATCCTGCATCGTTCACCTTTTAATAATCCACTGCTGCTCTAAAGGTGAGGTCGAGATGAGCTTCCGGGACCGAATTCTACGCTCAATAAAGAAGTGCAGGAGTAATGTCAGTACAAACACAGTACTTGTAGTCATCATAAGCCGACCTTACATAATAACACATACATATAGACAATAATGTGCATTTTATACGAAACATCATTTATACATAAGCTTACTTAGTTCAGGATTAAATTCTACTCAGGAGCTAAACAGTATGCTCAATGGATTAGGCCATCGCTGCCACGGTCTCGTTGCGGCAGAACATGTCCCCCTTTAGCGGTACTGCTTGTAAGTTGCTCGACTTAGCTGCTTATTCAATATTTCATTAACTCCTTACAACCAATACATCATTACAAACATCCACGTATGCCACAGTCATCAATAAAATCATAGATATTACATAACCACATAGGGTATATAATGAGTCATTTCCAAATATTGCACATCAATCACTAATTCTTTCCATTATTCTATCCATTAAGTCATTGCAAGCCTCAACAATTCAGACGACAGGTACATGACCACAAGTTCATTTCAGTTAAATCCACATACTCAGTCAGAGTCTCACAATTCTTACAAGCATTAATAACACAATAAATGGTGACATGCCAGACACACACGTCCATCACGTCACCATAAACACTCGGTCACTAACATTAATGTACACACATGTCAGAGGGTCTTATTTCTGCTCTTCCAGTCATGATTTGCAGGGGACTCTAGAAATTCATGTATTGTACCAGTGTTGTACCCGCTCCTACTCATATGCTCGTTCAGATGCTCCCCTTGGATACGAGCCTCTGGGTGCTTCCCTCGGGAACCACCTACTCAACTCAAAATATTCATATTATCCACATTCATCCTCATAATTCATATATTAACATTAGACCGTTGTTATGACTTTTAGGAGGTTTCATTCTATCCCCATTAACTTAACCCTTTTTAATGGTTCAATCATTCTCAGCAAGTACAAAAGACATGCACAACATACACATTTTATTTCACATTACATAGGTAAATACACCACATTAGAGTCACGAAATTGGGGAATTCAACAAAGTATAGTAAAACATTTAATATCCAGAGACATCATACACATCACAATTCCATATCTATGCATACCATTATGGAAGGTCTAACTCCTTCTAAACCATAACCTACCTCAATTTTGAGGATTCGAATGACAATCACATGACTGGAGCCTTGCCTTTCCTCAGCATCTTCGAACGCTCGAAGTCTAAATACAAGAAAGGGACATAATTTCAATACTATACTATCAAAACAAAGGTTTTGGAGATTCAAACCCTCCCCAATATACCCATTATCATAACCACCTCATTTCCCATGATTCAATTCTTATTCATTATTCCCTCAAACCCTCTTTAAGGTAATTTAGGGTTAAAGACTCCATTCCACCTAGTTCTAGATTTCAATTCCCACATGAACCATGTTGTATAAGAACCACATATTAGGGAGAGATCATTACTTCCTTTTGAACTTAGAATCAACACCTATATTTTCCCCATGATTTTAGCCATAGCTCTACCATCCTAGGATTTTCTTGCTAGAAATTCACCATTAG
>JACEIK010000397.1:267090-283670 GCA_018107945.1 Datura stramonium | reverse complement strand
TGGTCCAGTCCCTGTGGGATCGATACTTGGCTTACTTGAGCCATTTTACTACTTGTTCGACCACGTGCACTTGCGTGTAGTCATCTAAACCGACGAACAACCTAGTCAAAGAATGTTAATGTTGTTTGGACTCAAAGTCCTATGCAATATGAGAATGAACTTTCACCGCCGAGGTAAAAAGAAGGGTTCCAATTCATGGAAAATCAAATTGGGGGTTCTCGACCGGGGTACCAAGGTGCAAATCAAGGCCCTTGGCGCCTATGGGAAGAGAATCAAGATTGGAGAAACCACGACAACCAAGGTTGGGTTGATAGAAATGACGGATGGGGTAATCGTGATCAAAATCGTGATGGGGAATGTTATCACCGAAGCTCAAACCCATATGTTTTCCCTCAAAAGGCTGAAAATCCCCAACTATAACCCGGTGTGAGCGATGTGGGAAGCTCCAACATTAAAGAGATGCTGGCTAGAGTACTCAAGAGAGTGGAATCAACCGATGGTGGAGTCAAGGAATTGAATGAGGAGGTGTCTAACCTCGCCCAAACAGTAAACTCCCACTCGGCATCGATTAAGCACCTGGAAGCGCAAATGAATCATTTGTCCTCCCAAATGAATCCCTGAATGCAGGGGACACTTCTTAGTGACATCGTACCCAATCCGAAGAAGGATGGCCATTGTATGGTAATTGTAACTAGAGGTGGAAAAGTGTTGGAAGATGTGGGTGTGAAGCCCAAAGATATTGTAGACCCAAAAGAAAGTGGTGATGAAGATGGATACAATGCCAAAAGCACCAAAGGATTTCAATGATGAAGAAGGTTTGGATGAGGTAGAAGTTGATGTTATTCTCGTGAATGATATTGTTGAAGAGGAAATAAACAAAGAGGATTTATTCGACATGGGCCAAGAGCCTACGATTCCACCTCCTTATCCTCAGAGATTAGAAAAGAAGAAGGAGGAAAATCAGTTTCAAAAATTCATTGGGATGTTTAGTAAATTGTCCTTTAATATACCTCTGGTGGATGCATTACTCCAAATTTTGGGTTGTGCCAAATTTGTAAAAGAATTGTTGAAGAAAAAGTAGGTCGTTGATGCTGGTGTAGGGGAAGTAACACACAATTGCATTGCTATGATGACAAGCAATTGCGCTCCCAAAGAGAGGATCTGAGAGCCTTTACTATCCCCTGCACTATTGGGTTATGCCTGTTCAAAAAGGCCTATGTGATCTTGGGTCAAGCATAAATATGATACCGCTCATTATTTTCAAGAAGTCATGGTTGGGGAATCCCAAACCCACCTCAATAAAGTTGTTGATGGTAGACTGATCCATAAAGAAAACAGTGGGACTGTTGGAGGTCATCTTGGTTCAAGTTGACAAGTTCATCCTTCCAGCTGACTTCGTCATGCAACATTGTGATATGGATGTTGAAGTACATATCATCTTGGGGAGACCATTACTTTCCATGGGTAGAGCTTTGGTAGATGTGGAGCTCTGTGAGCTAAAATTTTGAGTGGGAGGTGGGGAAGTCACCTTCAAGGTTTTTCAAACCACTGATCCCCCGGATGAGTGCAAGGTGATAGGGGTCTTGAATGATTAGGCATCATAAGAAGAAGTTTGTGTTGATGAGGGTGATTCGTAGGATGACCCTTTGAAAAACTAATAGTTGAGGAAGTATCCATCATGCCACGATATTAAATAAGGCGCTTCTTGGGAGGCAACCCAAGTGTTTTTATGTTTTGATGCTTTTTTGATTTTGTTTTTGTAGGATGATTGGATAAGAAACAAGGAGAAGAAAAATAGGGTAGCCACTATGCTAAACTGGCGAAACGCCGCTGAAGCGTGAGTCGCTGCCTTATTGCACAAGAGAAGCAAAAGTTGGAGAAGAAAAGGAGGAAGTTGGTGTATCACTGGCGAAATGCTGGTCTGGCACAGGTGTGAACCAATATACCTAGAGAAAATTGGAAAATGAGAAGGTGAGTTGCGACTCACCGTAGGAACACAGATGACAATCGGCGAAACGCCGGTCAGTCGCAGTTATAAAGAAGTGAACTGGCATACAAAAAGTCATAGGTTGTCGTAGGTCTTGCGCAGGTGGAGGTAAGTAATTGTTTTTGAATCTTGACCTACCCATTGACTAACCCGACCCATACACTTTGAAAATTATCAAAACCAGACAAAACACCCATTTTACCTTTCCAACACTCTCTCTCTCTCTCTTCAGTTTTTACCTAACCACAACCCTTTCACCTTCCCAACCTCCCTCCATTAAACCCACAATTTACACTCACCTTTTCACTACCCAAATCAAAAACACTCTCTTCAACCTATAAAAAACCCCATTCTCATTATCTTCTTCTCACTACTACTCACTCAAACTCTCTCTTAGCAAAAGAAGTTTTCACTCTTTGGAACACCATTGTTGGTCAAGCACAAAGCTTTAATTTATTCACTTCTTCTCAATTCTCAAATTGGCATGTTCATGGGATCTTACATTGTTTAAATTTACTTGATTGTTGAGAATAAGTTAAAATTGAGCATGATAGATTAGAAAGCTTCCACACTCATGTTCCCTATTACCCATTTTGTGTTTTTTCATTGTTGAATATTTCTCATTGTGTAGGTATGTTGGGGGTTGAATATTAATTGCATATTTTTATTGTGTATGTTCATTTTTGTTGAAAATATGAGTTGAAGTGCGCTTTGGATATAATAGTTGGGGGTGAAATCTGAGCTACCCCATGTGCTGAAAAGGCATGATTTGCCCGATGATAGATCGGGTGACGTCATTCTTAAAGGAAAATTGTCATGCTTTCTTTCTTTTGTTGTTTGAGTGGGTGAATCTAAATGTGAGATGGTGTGAGTAAGGCTTGTTTCCTTGAGAAGATTAGTTTAATTGGTTTGGGACAGAATTGATAGGTGGCATGTCATCTGCGAGTCACCAGTCAAGACCAGTGAAATGCTGGCTGAAGCGCAGGGTGAGGGGCTTGAGGCTTCAAGCCACTGCCCAGCACCCATAGGTCATTGACGCTTCATGGATCATGATCGGTAAAATGCCAATGTAGCACCAGAAGGGTATCAACTCAGCACTGATAACTTTCTTTCAGTCGCGGTTCTCCGACGCTTCATGGATCATGATCAGCGAAACACCAGTGTATACTGAAGGGGTACCAACTCAACACTGATAACTTCCTGACCTGCAGCTCTGCTGCGTCTCACGAGTTGCCACCTGCAGTTTGCCTCTTGAGTCCCCGGTGCCTACTTTTAATGTTTCACCTTGTTTGTCATCTAATCCTTAACATTTTATTCCTTAGCTTAGGATATTTATTGCTTTTTCTTTTCCATTATTAAAAATACAAAAAGAATGTTATTATGTTGCGGCACTAAAATGGATTTGCAGAATTATGACTTCATGCAGGCAGTTAGACAAGGGCAAGGCTCCTTCCACTTCAAAAAAATAAGAGCAAACGGAAGGCCAAGTCAAAGTTAGCCCTCACCAACACCAGGGAGGCAATCATCTTTTGTGTGCTCTACATGAAGGCACATTATGCCATCTGTGAGGGCAGATAAATCACAATAGAAAAAAGATTTGATCTGGCGGGGATGAGGAATGACTTCCCCAATATCATTGTCCAATTCAACCACCATCAATGGAACATATTTTCTAAGCCTTTTCCAGAGTACTACACCAACTTGGTACTTGACTTTTATGAATCATATCAGGCACGGCTAGAGGATATGAAGCATAAAGGGAATATTGATGAGTTTCCCTGCCTTCCCTCAGTCTGAATCAGGGGTGTGGAGGTAGATATTACTCTAGCCGCCATCAATGCATTATTTTGGGCTGATGAGATCGATCTAGGGACTGAGTATGTAGATAGAGTGGCCGATAAAGAGAATTAATTTATCTAGATTGCTCTAATCATTTCAAGTTTTCAGCCACTATGGGCCTCTATCGGTAAGGAGATTTCTAGGCATGACCTCAAGTTTGAAGAAAAACTGTGGCTAGAGTTTGTAAGTGGTCGGATCATGTCATCAAAGAATGACCAAAGAGTGAATTTAGAGGCTGCTATACTCATCGCCTGTATCATGACAGGGGTGCCCATCAACTTCAGGGAAATCGTGACCAACTAAATGAAGAGACAAGCAAGGCAGCAGGGAACATCGATGTTATACATGGTGCTTATCTCTAAACTATGCCTCAATGCAGGGATGCCACTATTTCCAGACGAGTCTCCTAGCTCCGCCATCGGTATGATCATCATGGAGAGAAAAAGGGATGCCGAGGCACCCAATATGAAGAGAAAAAGGCTGCAAGCTTTTGAGGCTCTCGAAGGCTCTACCTCCTCTGACATAGAAGAGAACCCCATTGCTCCTGACCTTAATATGCCACAGCCTAAGATATCAGGTCATGCATTAAGGGAAGCACCATTTCAAGGGCCTTCACCGCTGCCCACATCCTCTCGCTCAAGTGGAGTACAAAAGTTGGCTTAAATTACTATTTCTCATAAGAGTCAGCTCCAAAAGCTAGCCCAAATTCTCCTAGCTCTTATTTCCATAACTATAAATTGGGAGATGAAGAATGTTTATGACTACTTGATCAAGCTCTTATCTCGAGTAGATATGGTGGAAGGAGCTATCTCTTCACTCCAAGCAGAGGTGGGGGACTTGAGAGAATGGGCACCACTAGCATACCTATATTTGAGTCCTTTTGATGCAGCCATGGCTGCCCTATCGACAATCTTTTGAGGGCTTAGGCAGGTAGGAGGAGCTACATTTGGGCAGCCTTGATAATGATGAAGAGGCTGAGATAAGGACGTGGAGTAGCCACTTCAGGGAGTTCCCACCACCCCTTTTTGTTCTTTCATATATACATTGGGGACAATGTATTTTTATAGTTGGGGGTGAGTTGAGCTCTCTTTTTCTCTCTTGTGGTTGTTATTAAATTGTTGTTCCCTTGCCGAGCTGAATTTATGATGTTCTGTATGATTGTTAGTTTTTTTTATTATGATGGAAGGCCCTCATCGGGCTATTTGTTAAATGAAAATATTTTGTTATTGTTAGTGTAAATGATGGGTTTTTTAAAATTGAAAAATGTTGTTGACATATATTTTGATTATCGCCTTTTGTTTATAGTAGTTAGTGAATAAACTCCAAGTGTTTTCTTTATACTACGGTTCTTTCCCAAGGAGTGATTTTCTTTTTTTTATTATCGAATAGGGTGGAATTTCCCAATGATGGATTGAGAGGCGACTTTCTTAAGGGAAATTGTCGATTTTAAAGTTCTTTTGAGTCAATGATTGCAATGGCTTCTGAGAGGTACCACCAGAGAAAAATTTCTTAAATGGACTGGCTATAAAAAATGAATTTTGAGAAGGAAAGGGGTAGTTGAATTTGAAAGCTAAGTACTCTTTTGTCATAAGTTACACATTCTTTATTTGGTTTCTTGATTCACATGATACCTTGTTTTATGACTCTTGATGTGATGATGAAAATGGTGTGAACCCCTTGAAGGGTGATGCTTTGTGCGAAAGATTTTAGTTTAATTCTCTTGCATGAATATTTGTCTAGAGCTTGCCCCAAGTGTGACTCAAGGCAAAACCCTAGAGGTAATTGCACTTGGAAGATGATTTTAGGCTTTCTATTGGATGGATACTTTACCCATATGACTTTTTTGAGCATGAATCCTTGCTAGCCAATGTTGAACCTTTAAGGTTTTCCTTGAAAACCAAATGACAATCCCTTTTTATAATCCCTCTTTGGCACCCATCCTCCCTAGTGCTAGTTGTGAGAAGAAATGCAAAAATGATGCTTGAAATCCCAAAAGTGTGGGAATAGAAAAGAGAAAGATGAGGCAAAAACCTAAGTTTGGGGTTGCAAAAAGGAAAATGGGAAAAATGATGTGAACTTCAATGTGAGGTAGCACCACATTATGAAAAAAAATGAATGAATTGTTTCGGGTGAAAAGAACTGAATTGTAGAAAGGTGCTACCTCTTTCTCAAATGAGATGAAAAGTGGTAACCAAGGAGAGATAAGGAGGGCTCGTGTTTCAAAAGTTAAAATATTGTTCAAGGAGAGATAAGGTGAGGTGATCTCAGAAGAAAATGGAATATGCAATAAGATTCACAAAAAGGGCATTAGGAAGGTTCTAGTAACTAGAACTTAAAAGTCATCCTACCTTTACCCCTAGCCTTCATCATAACTTCCAAGTCCTAATTGATTTTAAGTGTAGCAACTCTACATTAGTGGCGAGTTACACAAAGGGCAAGCCAATGGGCCAAGTTATGTGCATGGAAATTTCTTTGTGAGAGTGAGCATATTTGTTTCATTCTATAATCCCTTGAGTCTAAATTTCTTAATAATTAAATGGGATTCTCTCTTGTTGGTAGTAGCATCACCTCCTTAGGGAACATGCTTGCACGTGCCGAAAGATATGATTGAAACAAGAATGTAGTGACCTTGAAGGCAGACTTTGAATGTGAAATTTTTAATGACTTAAGGCGCTATATAATCTTGTTGTGATAAAAACTGCCCCTTGTTTTTAATGAAGGAATCAAATGTGAATTATTCCAATTGATTGGAGTCATCTCTTCAAGCATTTGCATAAAATATTGAGTCTCCTCTTTTCTATTGTATTGGTGAGTGATCTTTGGTTTGTCTGGGTCGTGGTGGTCCCTTTTGCATAATCTCATGTAGAATGACAAGTTTATTCCTATAGTTCAACTGTAAAAAATTGCATTTCTTGAGGATAAGCAATAGTTTAAGTTTGGGGGTTTCATGAGTTGGTAAGTTACCAACTCATTATGCTTTTAAACATGAGCTTTTGCTTAGTTTTCAAGTCATTTGGAAGGATTTTATGATCTTTCTCTTTAGTTTTTGCAGGTATCTAAATTAAGGAGAGAAGGAAAGAAATTGAACAGAAGCATGAAATTAAAAAAGAGGACTGGAGCTTTATCGATGGGACCAGTGCTCCACCAAACGGGACAGACGAAATGCCAGCGGAAACATAGAAGCATACTAGATAGAAGTGAAAAGTGCACCGGTGAAATGCAAGTAAGCACCTGTGGATCACCGATGCTAATACCGGCTAGACCTCAGAGTTACTACCCCCAAGTGTGACAGAGTGGCGTTACACGAACAGGCACCGGCGGAACATCGATGACTCGCTAGTGAGGTCGTTTTCAGGAGGGAAAAATCATCTAGCACGGAATTTGAGGAGCATTTTTTTACCTATTTCTATTCATTCTATAAAAAGTACCAAATATTCCACTCCATATTTGTAGAGTTAGAGAGAGAAATATTAAATAGCTTTTCTTTTTCTTCTTCCTCAAGGTATAAACCACCATTGAAGATAATTTTTGAGCTTTCTATTTTACTCTTGATGATGAATTTTATGAATTTATTTATTAATATGCTTTTATATTATTCATCTATGAGTAGCTAGATATTTTGCTAGGGGTGTTTGCATGATTAGGGATCGATTGGACTGGGTATAGCTATTTTAATCTTGCAATTACTCATTTTGTATAAATCTGTTATTTTCTCCCAAATTATAACTGAATTACCCATAGTTGCAAATATGGGTTATGTCTACTTATTCCATTTTTTATTGAAAAAGAGAAATTGAAAATAGGTGAGAAAGTAATGGTAGGCACTTGGGTCTTGAGTATGTTGTGTTGGGCTAGAGATAGCCAAAACCCATAATCATGCACCCATTAGAGATTTGAGGCTAGAGATAGCTCAAATCTTGCCTAAGATGTGGTGGTTTAATTAATTGAGGCCATGGGGATTGAGAAAACTCAAGGAATAGAGCATCCAATTGGTTGAAAACATGGGGTGTCACTTTATTCACAGTTATTTACGCTTATAAGTAATTATGTGATTTTATAGTTAATCCTAATCCAATCGGACCCTCATCAATAGAATACCCCTGGCCCTTGCTCATAATTGTTAATTCAATTTGGTTGTCTTGCTCTCTCGATAGTAGATTTTAAATTCAAATTTTGATCTCGCTTTTCCCTTGACATCTTATTTTTATTTTCAAATGCATGGATGAAATGTCGATTCAAGTCAATAGAAAACTTTTGTGTTATTCAATCTCTATTCCCTGTGGATCCAATTCCGACACTTAGTTGGGTATATATATTGCGAAGATCGTTTACAATTCCTCCTTGTGAGGAGTGGATTTGAATGTCATCAGGATGGGCATCCTCTGGAGCACTCCCCCAGGTTTTTGGTGCTCGTACTTCACCTGCGACAGTTCAAGCACTGGACGACATAATCAACAATGTGTCTCTTCTTCCTGTTCCATAAATAAATTCGCTTTAGGTCATGGTACATTTTAGTAACCCTAGGATAGATGGAGTAGCTCGAGTTATGAGCCTCCGCCAGGATAGTTTTAATAATCTTATAAACTTGGGGATCACATACATGTCCCTTTATCCTCAGGACCCCTTCATCATCTAGCACTGCTTCCTTGGCCTCCCCCCCAGAACCTTGTCTCGAATCTTTCTCAGTTTTTCATTCTCAATTGTCTAACTTTTATCTCTTCTAGAAGTGATGACTTAGCCTCCATACTAGCTAGGATTCCACTTGTTTCCATCAATGAATGTCTCATTAGGCTGTTTGCCAGTGTCCAGACTTCCCTAGCCATCGGCCGCTGAGTAGCTTCCAAACACGCTAAGCTGCCCATACTCACTACCTTCCGGCTCAAGGCATCGACCACCATATTTTCTTTCCCTTGGTGATACAAGGTCGTCATAGCATAATCTTTCAGCAGCTCCATCCATCTCCTATGTCTTATGTTGAGGTCTTTCTTGGAGAACACATATTGAAAGTTGTGATGATTTATGAATATCTCACAACGGGCCCCGTACAGGTAATGTCACTATATTTTTAGGGCAAACACCACCTCTACCAACTCCAGATCATGTGTAGGGTAATTCTTGCCATACACCTTCAACTGCCTTGATGCATAAGCGATAACCTATCCTTCCTGCATCAACATAGCACCCAATCCATACCTTGAGTCATCATAATAAACTACAAAAATTTTACCTTCCAATGGTAGGGCCAGGATTGACGCCGTGGTTAACAAGGTTTTGATCTTTTGAAACCTCTCTTCACATTCCCAGACCATTGGAAGGGAACATCCTTCTAAGTCAACCTTATCAATATTGAGGCAATGGATGCAAATCCCTTCACAAACCGGTGGTAGTAACTGGACAGCCCTACAAAACTTTGAATCTCGGTCACTGTAGTAGGTCGAGCCTGATTGTGAACTGCCTCCACCTTCTGAGGATCCACCTTAATCCCCTCTTTAGAGACCACATGCCCCAAAAAGGATAGTGACTCCATCCAAAATTCACATTTGGTGAATTTGGCGTACAGTTGTTTCTCCTTCAGCAGTCCTAGCACAATCCTCAAATGATTCTCATGTTCCGGCTTAGGATTAGAGTATACCAAGATATTATCAATGAACACGATTACGAATGAATCAATATAAGGTTTGAAGATACCATTCATCAAGCTCATGAACGGTGATGGAGCATTAGTGAGTCTGAAGGACATAAGTAGGAACTCATAATATCCATACCTAGTCCAAAAAGTTGTCTTGGGAATATCTTTGGCACAAATCTTCAACTAATGATAACCCAACCTCAAGTCAATCTTGGAGAACACCGCTGCTCCTTGTAACTAATCAAACAATTTATCTATTTGAGGGAGAGGATATTTATCCCAGATGGTTACCTTATTCAACTGGCAGTAATCAATGCACATCCTCATGCTACCATCTTTCTTTTTCAAAAACAAGACCAGGGCACCACACAGAGAGACATTTGTCCTAATAAACCCCTTACCAAGAAATTCTTCCAACTGCTCCTTGAGTTCTCTCAACTCGGTTGGTGCCATTCTGTATGGTGAAATAGAAATGGGTCAAGTCTCTGGCTCTAAATCTATGCATAAATCAATATTGCGGTCCAGCGGCATGCTAGGAAGATCTGAAGGAAATACCTTAAAGAATTCACAAACTAACGGTACCGACTCTATGGAAAGACCCTCGGAACTGGTATCGCAAATATGAGCTAAATATGCTGAACACCCCCACTCCATCAATTTACGGGCACGAATATAAGAAATGATTTTTGTAGGAGCATGGCTACAATTCCCTTTCCACTCTAATCTGGACGATCTTGGGCCTGATATAGTGAGGGTCTTAGCATGGCAATCCAGAATAGCCTGGTAAGGAGATAACTAGCTCGTCCCCAGAATTACATCAAAATCTACCGTGTCCAAGATTACTAAATCTACAAGAGTATTAAACCCCATAAAGTTAATAATGCAATCATGATAGACCCTATCTACCACCACCGAATTCCCAACATGAGTAGAAACATAGATAGGAGTATAAAGTTATTACAAGCAAGATCCAATCCCAAAGCAAAAAAAAACAGACACTTAGGAAAAAGAAGAACCCCGATCAAACAAAGCCATAGCCATTTTTTTGGACACAAAGATCGTACCAGTGATAACAGTGTCGGAAGAGTCTACCTCATTAATACCTAGGAATGCATTGAAATGAGCATGACCACCCTCTTGAGAACCACCCCTATTGGGCTATTCAACCCCTCTATCGGACTGAATACCACCCTTTCCGGTTTGAGAACCTCCTCTACCAGTCTGGGTGCAATCTCTAACCACTGGCTGACTTCCCCTCCCTAATTGGGGATTCCCTGCTGTATACCCCAAAAATACTAAGATCAGACCTGGGAGTTGAAATGGAGAAAATAGAGCTTTCTGCACAAACTCACAGGATGAGTTATTCAGTGACTCATGGGGTGCACCATGAGTCATTGAGTGACTCATGGGGTGCACCATGAGTCATTGAGTGACTCGTGGGGAGAAGTTTTGACTGGGTTAAAATTTTGATTTTTGAGGTTACCTCGGGTGTGACCATGAGTCATGGTCAGCACCATGATTCATTTTGAGGGCCGTGGTCAAGAGTGATTGAAGGTGAAAGGAGTTTGAACAGTGTTGATAATGACTTGGTCACCACGAGTCATTGGGTACACCACGAGTCGTGGTGTCCCTTGTGGTGACCCTCAGAAGGCAGATTTCCATAGCAGGCAATGACTTGAGACCACGAGTCGTGTTCTAGGGAACGAGTCGTCCAGTCCCTGGTTGGGATTGGTAGTGTGCAATTTTCTGCGAATTTATTAAGGGCTTTTCTGTAGTTCCTAAGTTCATATACTACATCATTTTAAGCTTAGAATAGTGTGTTTTAAGAGGGGGAAGGTTCATTCTAAGCATGTTCTCTTCATGCATGCAACCTAGAGGTTTCTAAGAGTGATCAAGGTTCGGATTCATCAAATTCTTCCCCAAAATCCATTGGGCTTTCAATAGGATTGGTGAAATCAGATTCTTTCAGGTATGTAGGGTTATGAATGGGTATATTCATCCACACCCATTTACAATCCCTCTTCAATTCATGAAATTCTAGTTGATAAATCTATGGGGTTTTAACCCAATATGTGAATTCTCTAAGTATCAATCATGGATATGATCTAAGCATGTTTCTAATGTTCAATTATGATTAATGGGCATATTTTACAATGTTTTCAGTTACAAATTATATTTTCAAGTTTTACTAATTTTGATGCCCAACCATGAAAGTTCATAAATAGATGAGATTATGATGTATGTGTTCAAGCATGATGAGATTTATATGAAGAAAGTATGATTTCAAAGTACCCATGGCTATATCTATGTTTTTGAATGAATTAAGCCTATGTCAAGCATGTTTAAGTATTGGGAAAGCCCATATGATCAAGTATGTTTCATGATATATCTAAAAATTCATGTATTAGCTTACCACATTGATTTTGGAGTCTAGACTCCCACTATTTTCAGCTTGTGGTATGGTTTGAGCCCAAGGCTCCTCATGTATGATTTCAGATTTATGCATGTATGTTATGAGTCAGCTTCATCACTAAATGATGGTTCAGCTTCATTGAAAAATGATGGAGAGCATATGCATGTTTTTAGGAGGAATATCTAGAACTGAGTAGGCTAAGGGTCAGCCAATCCTATGCCTCAGAACCACATGCCAATGTAGGTATGTTCAGATTATTTGGGACCTCCCTTGTGAGCTTCCCCTTCCCCTAAGGGGTCTTTAGCTTGATATCTATATCATGGTAGCGTCCTTAGCCCTGATAAGGCTTTGGACGGCTCTTCCCACTTGTGTGATAGTCGGGACCACATAAGATCTATCGTGGTAATGTCGGTTATATGATGAGTCTCTCATTATTCTTCATGATTTTAAGTTATGCATGTTCATCAGTCGTGATATTATGTTTTCAGCAGGTTTGACCCAATGTTCAGTTTTACTTATAAATAATCAGTTTCATCTTTAGGTCATTTGATTCAGTCATGATATTCAGTTATGTTTAAGTCATGTTTTCGAATACTACCGTGTAAGCCTTACTCTCAGAATCTTATGATGAAATAATTTATGATATGCATGATTTCTGATTTTTACCTACTTAGAGGTTTTACTTACCTTACATGCTCGGTACATTCTACATACTGACCGCATACTCTATGTTGTATTATTTCATAATACAGGCTCGGATATTCTAGCTCAGTCTCGCCGTTAGCCATATCCCTAGTGTTAGCACTTTCTAGCCAGAGTTGGTGAGTCCTCATCTTTCTAGGGCCCTTTTTTTTAGTTGTATTTTCAGTATTTCAATTTTCATACCATAGAGAGTTAGTTGGGGTCTTGTCCCATTAATTCGTCAGTAGTAGAGGCTTTTCAGACATAGTATGTATTTCACTTTCATCCTTATGTTATGTATTCAGATGTTATGATATTTTCAGACTTCTGCTATATTATACATGTTAGATTTCCTCTTGAGTATGTTGATTTTAGATATCACTTTCATGTCATGGGTCGACTTAGAGCCCTCTTGGGGTTCTTTATCCCATGTCTCAATTCGGTCCTATGTTAGGATAATGACAAACTTGGTATCAGAGCATTAGTTTTTGAAGTGTCCCATGATATCTATAACCCGCGTTAAGTAGAGTCTTTTTTCATAGGTGTGAAGTGCGCCACACTTATGACGAAGAGGCAATGATACATTTTAGGAAATGTTTCCTTTTTTTATGATCTAAGTCGTGCGATGAAATATCTCTCCATCCTTCTAACTCATGATATACATATTTACAGAATCATGCCTCCCCGTTGAGTTAACGGAAGAAGAAATGGGAATGAAAATGGCCACGAGAATGGAAATGGCGATGGGCCCACCAGCCCATGAGGATCGTGTACCTGAGAAGGTTGCCCAAGATGAGTGTAGGGTAGCCATTCAGATGCTAGCTTAGGCCTTGATCACCCAGGTCAATCAACAAACGGTAGCGCATGTCCCTCAGACGGGAATGCGACGGCAGTCAGAGATTTTCTGAGGATGAACCTTCCGGAGTTTCTTGGCTCAAAGGTAGATGAGGATCCACGTGAGTTTATTGATGAGGTTCTGAAGATCACCCAGATCATGGGGGTGACGGGAGAAGAGTGCACCGATCTAGCCACGTATCAATTGAAAGGGGTTGTGCACATTTGGCTCAAGCAATGCAAGAATAGTAGGGAAGTTGTAGTAGGCCCTATTGGTTGGGATGAGTTTCATTCTGCATTTCTGGATCGATTCTTCCATCGTGAGATGAGGGATATTAAAGTAGTCGAGTTTGTGAACTTGACGCAAGAAAAGATGATAGTTCAGGAGTATGCCTTGGAATTCACTCGTGCATGGGATAGTAAACTACTTGTTCAAACATAGCCGGACCGTGATTCTGCATCAAGATATTGACTTTTTTCGGATAGTACTATACGCCCAATAGATGGAGACGGTACAAATGAGTGAGTAGGAGAGAGAGGCCAAGAGGACCAGGACTGATAGCTTTGGATTCTCCCAATCGATACCTAGTGGACACCGTTAGCAGTCTCACGAGAGATCTTCAGCCCCACCATCGTCATCTATGAGTGTGCCATCCAAATCCAAGCGTGACCAAAGGAGACCGGCATTAGGCTTTAGAGGTCAGGTTAGCAGACCCGTATAGTCCAACATTCCAAAGTGTAGCAGGTGTGGTCGGAGACACACGGTTCAGTGCTTAGCAGGTTCAGGTGCTTTCTTTGGGTGTGGGAATCCCAGAAATATGCTTACGGATTGCCCAGCAGCCAGACAGGGCCAGGATAGGGGCTGAGGCCCAGCCTCCAGTTCAACAGCTCCATCAGCACGCCTATCTCAATAGGGGGGCATCTACCAGTGGAGGTGGTGGCCAGCGCCAGAATAGATTCTATGCCCTAGCATCTCGTTAGAAGCAGGAGGTCTCCCTAGATGTAGTCACTGGTATGTTACGAGTATTTCACCTTGATGGATATGCATTGTTAGATCTAGGGCTACTTTATCTTTTGTGACACCCTATGTTGCTAGTAGTTTCGGAGTAAGACCTGATATATTATCAGAAACCTTCTCAGTCTCTACTCCAATGAGTGACTCAGTTATAGCTCGACGGATATATAGAAATTGCTCTGTCATAGTTCTTCAGAAAATCACCTTAGTAGATTTAGTAGAACTAGCCATGACCGATTTTGATGTTATCTTCGGCATGGATTGGCTACATGCATGTTATGCCTCAGTCAATTGTAGAACCCGTGTAGTAGAGTTCAGATTTCCAGGTGAGCCATTCCTAGAGTGAAAGGGTAGTTCAGTTGTGCCTATAGGTCGCTTCATTTCCTACCTTAAGGCCAGAAAGATGATTTCTAAAGGTTTTGTGTACCATCTAGTTAGGGTAAAGGATGTTATATCTGAAACCCCAACTATCCAGTCATTTCCCGTAGTATGTGAGTATCTGGAAGTTTTCCAGATGACTTACCGGGAATCCCTCTCGAGCAGGAGATCTATTTTTATATGACCTTCTTCCGATAAGCAGCCTATATCTATTCCTCCTTACAAAATGGCTCCAGCTGAGCTAAAAGAGTTGAAGGAGCAGTTGACAGATCTTCTAGACAAGGGTTTCATCAGACCTAGAAAATTCCCATGGGGTGCACCAGTGCTCTTTGTCTGGAAGAAGGATGGTTCCCTTCGGATGTGTATTGATTATTGGTAATTTAACAAGGTCACAATCAAGAATAGGTATCCTCTCCCAGGATTGATGATTTGTTTGACCATCTTCAGGTGCCAAGTGTTTCTCAAAGATAGACCTCAGATCCGGATACCATCAGCTCAGGGTTTGGGAGAGTGACATCCCGAAGATAGCCTTCAAGACTCGGTATGGTCGCTATGAGTTCGTAGTTATGTCTTTTGGACTAACGAATGCTCCTGCAGCTTTTATGGATTTGATTAACAGGGTGTTCAAGCCATATTTGGATATGTTCGTGATTGCGTTCATAGATAATATCCTTCTATACTCTCGGTGCAAGGAGGAGCATGCCGCTCATTTGAGGATGGTGCTACAAACTCTTAAGGATCGCCAATTGTATGCTAAATTCAATAAATGTAAGTTTTGGTTGAACTCAGTGGCATTTTTGGGTCATGTGGTGTCATGTGAGGGTGTACAGGTGGACTCTTAAAAGACAGAAGCAGTGAAGAATTAGCCTAGACCAGTGAATCCTTAAAAATATCAGGAGTTTCTTGGGTTTAGCTGAATATTATCAGAGATTTGTTGAGGGGTTTTCATCTATTGCAGCACCATTGACTAAATTGGCCCAGAAGAAAGTAAAGTTTCAATGGTCGGAGGCTTGTGAGAGGAGCTTCCAAAAGTTGAAGACTCGACTCACCTCAGCACCAGTGCTAACCCTACCTGAGGGTGTCGATGGGTTTGTGGTATATTGTGACTCTTTGACGATCGGCCTTGGTTGTGTATTGATGCAGCATGGTAAGGTTATAGCATGTGCTTCCAGGCAGCTGAAAGTCTAAGAAAAGAACTATCCGACTCACGATCTCGAATTGGCAGCGGTAGTATTCCCCTTGAAGATTTGGAGACGCTATATGTACTGTTACACCCCGTAAAATTCCCGACACATAGATGGCCTATTCGCATGTTGGTTAAGAGTTTTTGAAATCCATACATGCTAGAAAAAGGCCCGGGAAAAGACTGGACAAGAAACCTGTCGAACCATTGCGGAAGGAGTCGGGGCAGAGCCCCTCCGCAATGGCAACGTGTCACGGAGGGAGAGCCTCCGCGTTGGCTCCGTGACACGTTGGCCCTGTCCAGCCACAAGTATATAAAGCCTCCACCTCGGTTTAATTCATTAAACACTTTAAAATTTCCATAGAAGTCGCGAAAACAGAGCGTGCGAGAGGTTTTGGTAATTATCATTCGATTACACCGTCAAACGCAGTCCAAATTCAAATTAACCTCAGATACCGAGGTATTTAGCAGCAGGGAGCATTCCTACGAATTTAGTTTCGCGAAATTTGGCCGGAAAATCATCATGCTACCGAGCTAAGGTAAGTGGAATTGCTCCAAATTAGTGTCAATATACTCCTAGCCTTAAAGTGAATATTTCTCCCTTCTGGACTTTCGAGAAAT